>PVHY01002629.1:44730-122650 GCA_004024945.1 Uropsilus gracilis | reverse complement strand
TTAGGTTGTTTCCATGACCTTGCAATTATAAATTGTGCTGCAGTAAACATCCGGGTACAGGTGTCCTTTTGTACCCACATTGAGGTCTCTTTTGGGTAGATTCCCAGAAGAGCAATTGCTGGGTCAAATGGTAGTTCCATTTTCATTAGCTTGAGGTTCCTCCACACCCCTTTCCATAGTGGTTGAACTAGTTTACATTTCCACCAGCAGTGTAGTAGTGTTCCTTTCTCTCCACATCCTCGCCAGCAATTTGTGTTGCCTGTTCTTTGGATATGGGCCATTCTTACTGGTGTAAGGTCGTATCTCATTGTGGTTGATTGGCTCGTGCTTGTAAGCTTCAGCCTATGAAGCGATCGGGGCTAGGGATCGCGGTTCGAGTCCCACCTGGGGCCCGTAGCAAGACCTAGTTCCAAAAAAAATAGCTGGGCGTGGTGGCACTCGCCTGTAATCCCAGCTACCTGGGAAGCTGAGGCTGGGGATTGCTTGAATCTGTGGTACCCCGGGCAACGAGAGCCTGCGGTTCCACGGGCAAAAATAGCGAGACCTAGTCTAAAAAAAAAAAATTTGAATCTTAATGTGACCATAGGTGTGTCAGAGATACTTATATACTTATTAAATGCTATAAGTATAGCTACAAAGTTTTAAAAATTTTGCAGAAATGCCAATTTAACTTTCTTGAAATGAAGAATAGTGAGGGAAAATTTCTCAGAAACTAAGTGATCAAAGTGAGGATGTACCATGTCGTCAGTACATGTCATCAGTAAGAGAACACTGCAGTAATAGAAAGAACTTGAGGAGAAAATTGTCTATCTAAATACTTTTGTGTGTTCAGAAAAGTAAATATAATCCAGTTTTATTTGTGTGGCAACCACCAAAAAATAATTGCTTGTGCAATATCAAGCTGAGTGACATATCACATGTATCACACCAATTTGACGGCATCTTGAACATATACATATAAGCCATGTTTTTGTTCTCTTGCTGGCAAAATGGAGGGACACAAAAACGTCTACTTCAGGAAGATGTAGGGAAGGTTAAAAGGGAAAAGTGCATGAAGATGACTGATACTTAGTTATCAGCCACTTATGGTCTTTTGTGATGTTGACTTTTGTATATGATGGAAGGCTGATATATATTCATTGAAGTAGCATTGTATTATACCAATATATAAATTCAAATGTGCATCATTGAAAATCAGCTTCTGCACAGATTAAGTGCTCCACTAAAAGTCAAATTCTACTCTTCACCAGGCTATTAAACCCTCTGAAATTTTGCCTCCTCTCTCCCCCTTATTTTCTGGTAACCATAAGTTTAGCATTCATGTTTAAAGGTTTATTTCTATTTTTTTTGGCTTCATTCATTTGATTTTTTCCTCTATGTATTACATAAGTGAAATTGTAAGATATTTGTCTTTCTCTGCATGACTCATTTCACTAAAAAAGCTGATAAGCATATAGAATCATTAAATGTTATAGCTCTGAAATGTGAAGATTGTTTTAGGATCTGCAAAAAGATATAATAATATGCACTCTTTCTCTGAAGCACACTGGTTTTCCCTAACATTAATATTCTCCAAAGGTCTGATGACAGAATTCATCTCCAAACGGTTCTCTGGTTTCCACAATTTGTCACTTGGAGTCAGCAAAAAACTAAAATTTGTATGCTGTTCCACATCAGTAAAACTATTTTTTTTAATATGAGGAAACTGCTGGTAAGAATACATTCAATTACATATGTGTAAGAATAGTCCTTTCCTTAGAATAACAAAATGTCTTCTGTTGCAATTCAAAGTTGTAAGATGAAAAAAGAAAATTGCATTATATTTACAATACATATCTATTTCTTTGGTAACATTTATTTCTAGATTTTGAAAGCATATTTCATCAGTTTTTATTCTGTATAATATATGTGACCCTACCACAAACTTGACCCATAATAGCTTTAGCCAGAATATATAACAAATTGCAGGAATATATTAGTAGTTTTTATACATTACTACTAAAACCTTACACCTAGCAGTAAAATCAGCTTCAAAATGTCGATTTTAGACAAATGTATATGAAGTTAACATGTAAAAATCTAGTATGTATTAGATTGTAAACTCTTCTGTATAAAGCTTTTAGATATAGTAATATTAATATTTCAATGTTTGTGGTTGATTCACTGGATATTAGTTGCCTAATATTTGGTGTAAGACTGTTACTGTTAGTTTTATTTCTTTAAAGATATCTATGGAAAATATGTTTCTAATCTCAGTTTTTAAAAAAAAATCTTTTCATAAGTCACCTTCCATTTAATACCTAAGCAGTTGATCCAGCCATGTCTAACACAAATAAATGTATCTTTTATAAAAGAAGTAGCTTTTATAAAAAAAAAAAAACTACCTAATTTGAGGTGTTTAATATATGTGGGAAGTTGCTTTTCTTTTACATATCAGTAATTTTCAATGCAAATTCAAAGTAAACAGAAGAAAAGATAAATATAAAATTTAGAACAAAAATCAAAGAAATATACAGCAAGAAATTAATGCTGAAATTCTATGAAAATGACAGTTGTATTGGGACTGAAACTGTAAAAGTAACAAACCTACAGGCAGATTAATTAAGAAAAAAGAAAAAAGAAGAAAGGTCATCATTGCTGATATCAGGAACTTTAAAGATATTAACGGCATCTTGTGAGTAACTCCCACACACACAGATTTGGTGATCTAAAACTATTCAAATTTGTGAAAAATCACAAAAGTGAAATTTCATCTGAAAATTCATCTGTTTATTAAAGAAATTGAATAAACAACATTCAAAAGAGAAACTCTAGGTAAAAGCGAGTTCACACATCAATTCTATCAAACATTTGAGGGGAAAAATAAACTAGTCCTACACAATCTGTTTAAAATAGTAGAAGCAGAATATGTTCTAACTCACTCAATTAGGTCTGCATTATCCTAACGATAAATAAACCTTTATAAGAAAGAACAGTTACAAAATGTAACATGAGCATGAAACCTCAACAAAATATTAACAGATCAAATGCAACAAACAGAAGAATTACAAACATTAGGTGTTATGTTTTTTTTGAAAATTGCCTTCTTTATCATTATGCAACACCTCCATTTTACTTTGTTCCACTTCTTTAAAGTCTCCTTTCCCCCTCTGAGGATACTACACCTATTACAGTTTCTTTGACTAGTGTGCCTCCATCCATTTACATTTATCAGCATTTTTATGTTTATGAATTTCTTATAAACAATCTGTTTATAGTGTCATTTTTAAAATACACTTTTATTTTCTTTCACTTGGTATCTTGAGACTACTGATGGTTAAACTGAATTTCTGTATAATTGGATTATCTGCCATGTTTGGTTTTTTTTTTTCTGTTATTATTTGATTACTTTTTTTTGCATGTTGATTTAACTAACTAAACATTTACCTGAATTCACTTTTCTCATCTCTTAACATTAATTATTTTTCAGTCTTTCACCATATAAAATAATATTCTAATGTTTTGTCCCTTGTAGATTTTTTGCATTACTTACTGATAAACAAGATACTGAAATTTTGCTGTTTTTTGTTCTGTTAGATAAAAATAAGAACGAAAAGAAGATATCTTCATTATTCTCTGTCTTCTTATATCTATATCTGCATTCTGACATACATAAGTTCTTTTTGAAAAACTTATTTTCACACCTTGCAAAGAAGGTCTGTTGGCAGCAAGTTCCCTTATATATATGTTCATATATATATATATATATATATATATATATATATATATATATATATATATATATGCTTCCATATATGTGTGTGTGTTCCCATATATATAATACACATACTATATATAATATATATGCTATATATAATAAAGATATTATATATATATATATGCTTTGAAAAATATTTCTCCTCCATAAGAATTTCACTGGTAATCAAATTCTAGTTGGATGACTTCTTTTTTCAACACTTTAAAGCCTGTGTAGTTTTTGAAGTTTTTGAAGTTCAGTGTAATTCTTATAAAATGCTTTCCCTCTTTTTCTATATTTTTCTATTAATCTTAAAATTTCTACAGTGTGAATATAAATATTCCACAATTTTGTAGTCATATAGAGAGAAATAATGAAAGAGAAATAAAGATATAGTGATGTCAAAAAGGGTATTTTTAACCTAGTTTATTTTTTATTTTTAATAATAAAATAACTTATTTATATCTAAATTTTGCATATTGTAATTAGCAGGATTCACCCCCTTTACCCTCCCTGATGATTCCCACTCTGTCCCACCCCCACTCCGTGTTGTATACTTCAATTTGGTTGTTAACTTGGTATGACTTTTCTTCATAGCTTTTTATTTATCTTTCCCATGTGCCATATGATGGAGAAATCATTTGGTGTCTTTTTTCTTTTTTACTTGTTTCTGTTAATATGATTCTTCTAAGTGCATCCATGTTATCATAAATTCATCTAATTTGTCATTTTTAATTGATGAGTAATATTCCATTGTGTATATATACCACAAATTTTTCATCCAGTCATCTGTTTTGGGACATTCAGGTTTTTTTCCATGTCTTTGCAATTATTAACAGTGCTGCGGTAAACATCCGAGCACAGGTGTCCCTTTGTACCCACTTTGAGGTCTCCTTTGGGTAGATTCCCAGAAGAGCAATTGCTGGGTCAAATGGTAGTTCCATTTTCATTTACTGTTTTCCATAGCGACTGGACTAGTTTACATTCCCACCAGCAGTTGTAAGAGTGTTCCTTTCTCTCCACATCCACGCCTCACTTGTTGTTGCCTGTTTTTTAATGTGGGCCATTCTCACTGGTGTAAGGTGGTGTCTCATCATGGTTTTGATTTGCATTTCCCTGATTACTAGTGATGTTGAGCAATTTTTCATGTGCCTGTTTGGAGATGTGTCTTTTTAGTTTTCCCCATTTTTTTTTTATTGGGTTTCATGTTTTGTTTTTGTTTAGTTGTATAAGTTCCTTGTGGCTTTTCGTTATTAAACCCTTATCACTCTTGTGGAGGGCAAAAGATTTTTCCCATTCCAATGGGCTTCTTTTAGTTTTTCCTGTTGTCTCTTTTGCTGTACAAAAGCTTTTTAGTTTGATGTAGTCCCATCTGTTTAGTTTTTACTTCTTTTTTTTTTTTTTTTGCTATCAATAAATGTTTCTAGAAAGGGATTTCTAAATTGCAATTCATGGATGCTTTTGCCCAGATTTTCTTCTAAGCATGTTATGGTTTCAGGTCTGAGATTTAAGTCTTTTATCCATTTTGACTTGGTTTTCATACATGGTGTGAGGATGTTGTCTTGGTCCATTTTTTTTTGCAGGTCTTAGTCCAATTTTCCCAGCACAATTTATTGAAGAGGATATCCTTATTTCAGTGTAAGTTTTTCCCTCCTTTGTCAAAGATCAGTTGACTATATATGTGTGGTTGAATTTCCTGTCACTCAATTCTGTCTGATTGTTGTTGTACCAGTATCATGCTGTTTTAAGTATTATGGTGTTTTCCAGTCCTTGAATATATGTCATGGATAATACCAAGTGAGTTTAGTTGATGATATTTAACAGTTCTTTAGTGAATGTTGATTTATTTGTTAAGTAAACTTTGAGTTTCTACTTTACATTCTATGGCTCAGAATGAGAGAAAATTTAAATGGAAACTCTTGTCAACCAGTGATCAAATTATGGCAGTTGGATTATTTAAGGAACACAAAAGAGGTCAGCTTTCCTGTATAGAATAAAAAAGTTACAGAGCTAACAAGAATCATGATGTGTAGAACTCTGTGGACCATTATGAAACCTTTGACATTGACTGAGAAAAATGGAAATTTGCTGAATAATGTGAGAAGAGACTGGTATGATCTAAATTAGATAATGGGATCACTGTTAAAAATCACTGTGTTAAAACATATTTTTTGAATATAGCAGTGGGGAAAAATGTAGGGGGTTATTGACAGTATCTAGATGAGGGTGATAATAACAAAGATCATGGAGAAACCTATGCATATAGTGGGACATGATCAGACACCAGGTTTGTTTTGATGACAGTCAAAATGATTTTCTGGTGAATCAATGAGAATTATTTGAGAAAAAGAGGAAATGAGAATGACTGCAGTTGTTAGGTCATCTAGGATCAAATTTTCAATAACTGAAATGCTAAAAATGGTGAATTTATCAGTGAACATTTTTGAGTAATGTTGAAGAAAAATAGATCAATTTAATGTGTCACATTTGAAATGTCTACTACACATTCAATTTCAAATTCAAGTATGAAATTCTCTGAAGAAGAGCAGTCTGATGCCAATAATATAAGGTTTGCAACCAAGAAGTGAATGAGCTCATCAACAGAGTGGTTGTTGACAAGATAGAGCTGTAAAGAATTTGAGCATTTAAAAATCTGGAAGAAAGGGGGTGAGCAAATAAAATATAGAAGTTAATGAAAACCAAATATCTTGTCCCAGTTTGTTATCATTTCTATCATTTTTTAATGCTCACTGAAGGTAGATGTTGATTCTACTAAATTTTTCAGTCAGGTCGGGAACTCTACAAGGGTTGTGAAAAGGTACAGATCAACCCACAATGATCACTGCAGATCAATTGAACTTGTAACTTTCTTAAAAAGTTCCTTATGTAACATGCTAAATATTTACTGGTGGCTCAAGAATATTTAAGAGTTCACAGTTTATAACTTCATAATTTTAACGATGACCATAAAAGGATCATTTTAGAGGAAAATACAGAGGAGATTTAAGAAAGGAATATGAAATTTGGAGAGAGAAAATAAACAAATGCATAGAAGATTTGCTGAAAAGAGGGACACCGATGAATAAAGTATTTGAACAGAAATGGATGTGTTTAGGATAAAATAAATTATTTGTAGTTTGATTCATTTGATCAAGTATAGAAGAGGAACACGAAAAAGGAGAGAACTACTTGTGTCACACACATCCTTGGCTTTGCATAAGAGGATGGACTTTTTCATAAGCAAAATGGTCATACACAGAAGAATGAACATTTGTATTGCAGTAATAAGAGAAATGTTAGATGGGTAGTTTGATACTGTGGTTAATGAAAGTGTCCTTCTAATTGCTTCTGTCCTGTTTTGTGCTTCTAATTGTTCAGTTTTCTCTGCAGTGGAAGTAAGGCCATCAGTCAAGAGTAATGTTAGTGACCTAATATTAAAGACTTTAGAAGAGAAGAAAAACCTCTGATGGAAGAATGAGAAAGTAATTGAATTAGAGAAAGAAGATATGACTGTGCTATAACTTAATGGTCCTGTTGGTGCTCTGGTTAATTCATTTAAGTAGAAATCCTAAGTGAAAAGTCTTTTAGGTCATACACAACAGCATGGGACAGGTGTGGACCTGGCAGAATATTGGACTTATCCAGAGCTATTAACAGGAGTGCAACGAAGCAAGTGTGAAAGAATTAATGAAGAATATGTTTAAAAAGTAGTTTCAACAATTAATCATTCCTAGCACATCTGATTGGGTTTTTCACCTGCTGCATCTGCCAAAGGAAATTTCCTGGAGAGACTTCTGTTGTGTTAATGGCTTTCAATCAAGAATTGAATCTGTATAGTATAAAGTAACTGTAGGAATTTTTAGAAATGGGAGATATTTTGAGCAAAGGTTCCTATGTGTTACTGAAACATTGTTTACAAACCAGACTTTAAGAAAGAATTGCATGATCTCAATGCTATAATTCAATATTTTTGTATCATTGCAAATTAATAAATTAAGGAAACATTTCTGATAGCAATTAAATGTGCATATCATAATTTAGATAAAAACCAATATATTATTCATCTTAACAATCTTTTACAACAGGAGTAAAAAGATAATTATATACATGTAACATTACAGAAATGTTAAATCCTTTAAGTATTCAAAATGTTAAAATACCTATCTTTAGTAAGTCATTTCAGGAGTGGCTAATATATAGAATCCCTAGAAAAATGTACAGGAAGAGTGAATCTTCCATCTATCCTCACCTCTCCCTTTCCAGATTCAAAGGAGAATCAGTCTCCCTGTTCATAGTGAACAGGTTGAGGTGATAATGAATTTTGATAATGAATTCACCACCACATGGTTGAATTTTGATAATGAATTCACCACCACATGGTTGAGGTGATAATGAATTTTGAGGAATGAGTTCAATATGATAAGACCAAGGTGATGCTTCTAACACTGAATCATTACCAGAGTAGAGAAACAGAACTTCCCACACCTCTTGTTATAAGTGCCATTGAAATCAATTTCAAATTTGATTGAATAAATGTTGTGAGGGCTGATAAAGGAGAGAACCATCTGATTTTACAGCAGGAGAGAGAACAGTTAACACATAATACGAGGTAATATAGAGAATAATACATAAAGGTAACTTAGAAATCATTGAATTCACCAAGTTGTAAAAGTAGAGACTTCATCCAGGTTTATTACTATCTCAAAGGATTAGGAAACTCAAATTAACTTTGGGTTACACTCACATCAATAAATTATTCACTTTTCCTATTTTTCTTCAATACTTCAGTGCACTTTTAGTAATTTCTTGATCATGATAATTCAAATTAAAATACAAAATGGGAAAAGAAAGAGTGTAATATTCAAGTAAGTCAATTTGCCATTAGTAATAGCTCTATTAATAACTTTCTGATTTAAAGAGTTTCAAAATAGTAATTATTACCGCAGGGTACTGAATAATTCCAGTGCCCTATAAGTAGAAATGTAGTCGTTAAAGTGGTCTAACATAATTTGGTGTGTAAGATATGTCTTAGAATTTATATTTGCAATGATCTAATCTTGACTGCAAAAAGGATTGACAAGGCAAATGTCAGTCTCAGTAGGAAGAATTCCCCAGGTAAGAATGTGGCTCCCACCAACTACCTAAAAAAAGAAAGGCATTGATGAAAGCATATAAAACAAATGTGTGTACTTATAAGTTTGAATTGAACAATGCACCAGAGAAGATTTTCTTTTGATCAAGAACACTAAACTAAAGGATCAGGGAGAAAAAAAGTAAACACGTAGATTCTAGCAGCAGGATTAATTACCAGGGAAATGGAGAGTAGAAATCTTACATCTGAAGAGGAATGAACCTGCACTCCTAAAACATAAGTCTGTAAACCGTTATTGCCAAAAATAAAAATAAAAAGAATATCAAGCTCTAAAACTGTTTTCATTAGCAATATTGTAAAATTTTAAGTCACAGAACCACTTCATAATTAAATATCATTGTGTTGTAACTAAATCCATACATTTTGAATAAAGGAACTCTTCTCATCATCTGATAGGATGTAGAAGGCAAGTCCTAGGAGGGACACTCTTTAAAAACTAAACTTTATTTAGTCTATTACTTTGATGAGAATGATATGTTAAGGCAATTCAATATCAGTTTTTCCAGGATAAAATTAATATACAAAATGGAAATGTGTAATCAGTAATAGTCATTAGGCAAAAGCATCCTTTTCTTTGTTCCATTTTAGTAGTTCCATTCCAATCACTTCCACTCTGGAAAAAAACATGTTAATCAACCTTCATCTACCTTCCAAATATGTTAAACAGTAGGTGTAAATTATGTATTTTCTATTTCACTTTTCAATAAAAATTGATCTATTTTATTTTTCCAACAGCAATGTGTAAGTTAAAAGCAGGGGTATCATTTCAATTACAATTGTTCTGTGATAAAATATTCCATAACATTGTTTGAGGTTAGTTGAGATTCCAAGAAATTCTACATTATGTAAAAACTGTGTTCTTAGGTTTTATAAATAAATAAATAAATATATATATAATTGGAGATACATATTTTTGAGAAAATAATAAAATAATATAAAAATTTTAAGGAAAACCAGTCGAATTGGTTGCACCTCATTTACAGCTCAGTAATAACTTCAGTAATTGAGAATTAACTAAAAAATATTATTAAGAAATTATTTAAATTCATTATGACTAAAACTATTCTACTGATTTATCAACTTTTAATTTGAAATATAACTCACACAGTTACAAAAAAATAAGAATTTTTATGTGTGTCTCAGCTTCTCCCAGTGATCTCTCTCATAACCACATAGTATTGTCTAAATAAAGAAATGGGTGTTAGCATAATTTGATTAACTCAGGTATAGGTCTTATTTGATATCAGAAGTCATTACCTACTTTTTGTTACATTATGTATATTTTATGAAATGATTGCATGTATAAATGTAAATAAATATCAATATTATCTAAGCATAGAACTGTTTTATCACTAAAAAGAAACTCCATCATGTTCCATCCTGAACAGTCATATTTTTCCTTCAAACCTAGTTATTGAAATTATTAATCTGTTCTCTACACTAATGTTATTACTTGAGAAAATTATATGGATAGAAACACACAGAAATAAACTATTTAGAATTTACTCTTTATTCGGCTCCAAATTACAGAGATTCATTTACTTTGCTAAAGGTAAAATTACTCATTCTTTTTGTTGTAGATAATATTCCATTTTATGTATATGCCATAGTTATTTGTTAGTTAATCTGTTGAATGGTATTAGATTTTTTTCTGACCTTGAGCTATTAAAAGTAAAGTTGCATGAACAAAAATTCTAGAGAATAGTTCTCTATGTCTCAAGACAGATCTAGCTTTGTTTTCTTTACTTTTCACTATCTTTGTGTATGTGACATATGAGTTTTAGAAAATTTTGTTCTTATTATAATTATAAGCAGGAATAAAATAAATAAGCAGGAATAAAATATTCCTGTGATAAGCCGGAATAAAATAAAATGTTTATTTTATTTTTCTGGGAATCAAAGTGTTTCATCTTTTTTCACTTATATATAAATTTCACAACATTGTAATCTCAGTGATTTGACCCCCATCCTCCTCTCCCTTCCCCCCCTTTCCCTCCTGCTCAAAGTTGTGTGCTTTAGTTTGGTGCTTAGCTTGTTTTGACTTTTCCTCAAGGCTTTTGTTTATTTTTTTCAGTATATCCCATATATTAGTGAAATCATTTGGTTTCTGTCTTTGTCTTTATGACTTGTTTCTGCTAATATAATTTCTTCTAAATACATCCATGGTGTTATAAAAAAGTCAAATTTGTCATTTTTAATTGATGAGTAATATTCCATCGTGTATATATACCACATTTTTTTCACCAGTCATTCGTTTGGGGGCATTTAGGTTGTTTCCATGACCTTGCAATTATAAATTGTGCTGCAGTAAACATCCGAGCACAGGTGTCCCTTTGTACCCACATTGAGGTCTCTTTTGGATAGATTCCCAAGAGAGCAATTGCTGGGTCAAATTGTAGTTCCATTTTCATTAACTTGAGGGTCCTCCACACCACTTTCCATAGTGGTTAGATAGTTTACCTGCCCACCAGCAGTGTAGTAGTGCTCCTTTCTCGCCACATCCTCGCCAGCAATTTTTGTTGCCCGTTATTTGGATGTGGGCCATTCTTACTGGTCTAAGGTGGTATCTCATTGTGGTTTTGATTTGCATTTCCCTTATTAAGAGCAATGTTGTTCAATTTTTCATGTGCCTGTTGGCAATTTGTATTTCCTCTTTGGAGCAGTGTCTTTTTAGTTCTCCCCATTTTTTGATTGGGTTTTTTGTTTTGCTTTTGTTTAGTTGTGTGAGTTCCTTGTGGATCTTTGTTATTAAACCCTTGTCACACATGTGGAGGGCAAAGATTTTTCCCATTTGGTTGGGCATATTTTAGTTTTTTCTGTTGTCTCTTTTGCCGTACAGAACTTTTTTAGTTTGATGTAGTCCCATCTGTTTATGTTTTCCTTCATTTTTTTGCCATCTGTAGATGTTTCCAGAAAGGAATTTCTGAACTGTAGTTCATGGAGAGATTTGCCCAAGTTTTCCTCTATGTATGCTACGATTTCAGGTCTGACCTCTAAGTCTCTTATCCATTTTGTGTTGATTTTTGTTCATGGTGTAAGGGAGTTTTCTTGGTCCATTTTTTTGCATGTCTTAGTCCAATTTTCCCAATACCATCTATTGAAGAGGCTATCTTTGGTCCAAGGTAACTTTTCACACCTTTGTTGAAAATTACTTGATTATGTATGTGTAGTTTTATTTCAGGGCACTCAATTCGTTCCATTGGTCTGACTGTCTGTTTTTGTACCAATACCATGCTGTTTTAATTATTATGGCTTTGTAGTATAGTTTGAAGTTTGGAATTGTAATACCTCCATTTTCTTTTTTTCTGGTCAGGAGGTTTTTTGATATACAGGGTCTTTTGTTATTCCATACGAATTTCACTAATTTTTGTTCTATCTCTTTAAAAAATGTCATTGGGATTTTTATTGGGATTTCATTGAATCTGTAGATTGCCTTTGGTAGGGTGGTCATTTTGATAATATTAATTCTTCCAATCCATGTACAGGGTATCTCTTTCCATTTCCTTATACCTTCTTCTATCTTTTTTAGGAGCATTTTAAAATTTTCTTTGTATAATTCTTTAACATTTTTTGTTAGGTTTATTCCCATGCATTTAACTTTTTTTGGTGAGATGGTAAATGAGATGGTTTTTCTGATTTCTTCTTCCTCTGTTTGATTTTTTGCATATAGGAAAACCACTGACTTCTGTGTGTTGATTTTGTATCCAGCTACCTTACTGAACTGGTTTATTATGTCAAGTAATCTTTCTGTGGATTTTTTTTTTTTTTGGTTTTCTATTTGAGAATCATGTCATCAGCATATATTGATAACTTCAGTTCCTCTTTACCTATTTGTATCCCTTTTATGTCTTTCTCTTGCTTATCACCCTAGCTAGAACTTCCAGTACAATGTTAAAGAGTAGTAGGGAGAGTGGGCATCCTTGCCTAGTTCCAGATCTCAACTGGAATGATTTTAGTTTTTCCCCATTTAGGATGATATTTGCTGTAGGTTTGTCATAGATGGCTTTTATTATGTTGAGGTAAGTTCCTTTAATCCCTAATTCTTCAAGGGCTTTTATCATGAATCGATGCTGGACTTTGTCAAATGCTTTCTCTTCATCCATTGATATGATCATGTGGTTTTTGTTTTTCTCTTTGTTGATGTGGTGGATTATGTTAATTGATTTCTGGATGCTAAACCATCCTTGTGCCATGGGATAAATCCCACTTGGTCATGGTAAATGAGGCTTTTAATGCATCATTGGATTCGATTTGCCAGGATTTTGTTTAAAATTTTTGCACCTGTGTTAGAATAAAAAGAATGAACAATAAAAAGACAAGAAAAAACAAACTAAAATAGAACCCCAAATGACCACCAGGAACCCATTTTAGACCCTCAAACATCAATAATTACTCTAAATGTCAATGGGCTAAACTCATCAATCAAAAGACACAGAGTTGCAGACTGTATTAAAAGACAGAACCCAACATTCTGCTGCCTCCAAGAAACACATCTGATCCCAAAAGACAAGCATAGATTGGAGGTAAAAGGATCAAAAACAATTGTACAAAAAATTGCACCCCTAAAAAAAGCAGGAGTAGCCATCCTTATAGCAGAGAAAGCAGATTTCAAAATAAAAAAATGTAACAAAGGACAAAGATGGCCACTAACCAATGGTTCAAGGTCAACAAACCAAAAAGACGTAAGAATTGCCAACATATACTAACCAAATGAGGGAGCACCAAGATTTATAAGACAGCTACTAAGAGAGATGAAAACACATATGTAGTAGGAGACTTCAACACCCCACTCTCAACAAAGGACAGATAAAAAAAAAAACTACACAAGGACATAAAAGCCTTAAAAGAAGACCTAGACAAAATAGACCTAATAGACATCTACAGGATGCTACACCCACAAGGAAAAGAATACACCTTCTCAAATGCATATGGATTGTTTTCTAAAATTGACCACATACTAGGTCACAAGGCAGACATGAATAAATACACAAAGATTAAAATAACACCAACTTTTTTTTTCAGACCATAAATGTATCAAACTAGAAATCAATAATGAAATGGAAACAAGAAGAACAATTACCACTTGATGACTGAACAACATGCATCTAAAGGAAGAATGGGTAACTGAAGAAATCAAAGAAGAAATTAAAACTTACTTTGAAACAAATGACAAAGAAGACACAACATTCCAAAATATATGGGATGCAGCAAAAGCTAAGAGGACTGTTCATAGCAATACAGGCCCATATCAAAAAGCAAGGAAATAACCAAGAAAACAACTTAATCTACCAACTTGAAAAATTAGAAAAAGAGCAACAGAAAAACCCAAAACCCAGCAGAAGACAAGAAATAACTAAAATAAAAGAAGAAATAAAATTCTAGAAGCCAGAAAGACTATCCAAAAGATTAACAAAACCAAAAGCTGTTTCTTTGGAAAAATATATAAAATCAATAAGCCCCTTGCAAAGCTCACAAAGGAAAGAAGAGAGAAAATCCTAGTAAACAGAATCACAAATTAGAGAGGAGAAATTACAACAGACACAAAAGAAATCCAAAGGATAATAAGAGATTACTATGAACAACTATATGGAAATAAATACAACAACCTGGATTAGATGGATAGATTCTTAGAAAAATACAGCTCCCCAAAATTAAACAAAAGAGATATAGAGAATCTAAATAAACCAATTACAAGCAGCAAAATTGAAGCAGTCATCAAAACTTTACCTGAAAACAAGAGCCCAAGACCTGATGGCTTTACAAATGAATTCTACCAGACATTCAAAGATGAAATAATGCCCGCACTACTAAAGCTTTTCAAAAAAATTGAGAAAGAAGGAATATTGCCAAACACATTCTATGTCACCAAATAAGGACAAATAAGGACAAAACCAAATAAGGACAGCACCAAGAAAGAAAACTATAGACCAATTTCCTTAATGAACACAAAGTGTTTCATCTTGAGTTAATATTTAAATATGACAAATTGAAATATGAATATTAACTACAGTACATACTTTTGAAAAAGTTCATCCTGTTAAGATTGCTTAATTATTTCTAGTAATATTAAATATTAGGTATTAACATTTAATTGCTATTAACATTGTTAATGTTATATTAAATAAACAAAACTTATCTATATAGTCATATTTGTATATTTATATATCACAGGGACTTTAGATATGATAGGTAGTCTATTAAATATATACATAAAATATTAAATACAAATCCATGTACAACAGATCACAAATAATGTTACGTTGCAGCACTGATGAAACAAAAACTACCCAGAAACAAAAAGAACCCCACAGTAAACAAGATGATCTTGATTGAGCACCTGGTTTCATTTAAGCAGTTTTCAACAAACTATTGACTACATAAGTTACCTCTGTGTGTGTGTCTGTATGCCTCCGTGTGTGTGTGTGTGTGTGTGTGAGAGAGAGAGAGAGAGAGAGAGAGAGAGAGAGAGAGAGAGAGAGAGAGAGAGAGCGCACGGATTTGCTTGTCGGCTACAAAAAAAGAAAAACTGTTGAGAGATAATATTCAACTTTCTCTTCATATATAAATTAGCACCTATATATTTTTTATTTCTATAGGTCTAAACCATATCTCACCTTGCTTCAGCCAATTTTAATCTTAATCGTAAAAGTTACCTAAGTTAAAAAAAAATAAAAAAAACTATTTCTTGCATTTTACATAGAAATGTTTTTACATTGCTTTATATACTCCGAATTTCTCCAATCAACATATCACCTTTGAACTGTCATTCTGATCTCTTGTGTCTTAAAAAATTATTAATATGTTTTCTTGTCTTTGATCATTATAACCACATACCAAAAGCAACCTGAGGGTAATATTACTTTTTATTTTCTGAGTAATGATCAACAAAACTATCCTACATATTTATTATTTCTCCAAAGGAGAGCATGTTCATCAGTATCCATATAAACTCACCCACAGTCTTGTCAAAAGGCAATTATTAGAACTGAAGCAAATTTATTTGTTGCTTTGTATATGAGTAACTATTTCCTATAACAGTAATGCTGCCACAGTCTTCATACTTTTAATTTTTCATAATATAAATTCTAACTATACTGAAAAAGTTATGTAAATATTTTTAAAAGTTTAACCAAACTAAGGAGACTATGCTAATTGTTATTTTCAGTGTTGCTCAAAACATGATGACAATAACAATATTATAAAAATTGAATTTTTAAATAAACTCGTAATATTCTTGAATTCCCAACTCTTATTTTTACATGATCTATTATTTTTTCCTCTTTCTCAGTCAGTCCTTTAATACCTGTAACAGGATGCTTAAGCTGTTCCTTCATTGCCTGATCAAGCAGACTGAAACAAATTCATGCCTTAAGAAAAAATATGAATATTTAATTCATAAATAATCATTACAGTTATATGATTGGTCATATAGTTAATAAGATTGATCATAGGTGCTATGCATGAACAAACTCAAGTAAGAGTGTATAATTATTTTTGTTTTTACTGTAGTTCATGTCAGTTTTCCTTTATTATATTCAAGAAATCATCTCAAGTTAATTCTACCATTTTTCTGAAGAACAACTTACTCTCCTAATGCAGTTTTTAAAGTGTTTAGACAATCAACAAATATTATACATGTCTATTTAAATGTAATATAGTCAACTGGAATATACATTATGAGCATTCTATATTTTAAAAATAGTCATCACCATCTCAATAATTACATTTCATATTTTTCATGAATTTTTGTCATTTGATATTATGCAGAAATAGTGAAAAGTAACTAGCTGCAGCATTACAATATAGTTTGTATTTCAAATTAGAAAATAATACAATACTGTTCAGACTATCACTTTAATGAACTGAGCTTTGAGGCAGTAAACTGTTTATGTATAGACTGTTTAAATTATAGTTGATTCCTTATACTATTTTCAATCATTGCAGAAAAATAATTTAGAGTGCCTTTTATTTATTTTATCTAAGTTCTGGTTATCTGATATTTTTTGATAGTACTACTCTTTATATTGTCATTCTCTTTCAATCTAAAGGAAATGGGAAACTTTCATCAACATCCAAATAGTAAACATGAATATGCCTATCCAAAATTCATACATATTGGCATGCTATTACCCCCAAGGTGATGATTCAAAAAGTGGGGTGCTTTAAGGTAATTCAGTGAGAAATGATTTTTTTTATTGCTTATAATCTGTTCAGTTAAGGATCTATTACTAGAATGAGAAAGAGAAAGAGAATGAGATTGTTTGACCAGTCTGAACTTGGTAAATATCCTGTATCAGGAGAATTGAGAGAGTATGACGCCAATTCCTTAAACAGTAAAAAGGAATGATGGAAAGAACTGAATTCCCTATACATGTAATTAAACTGCATCATTGACTGTTCTGATAATAAGTTGTTCACCCTGGATTTTCTCATTTCTGAGGTAAAAATTGTTTAATTTATGAAATTGTCTTTGTTGGTTTCTATTTCATTTAGCTTAAACACTCCTAACTGACACAAAAGCTAACATGTTTAGAGCAGATACATCAGGGAACAACTTCAGAACACATGCTAGTATTTAAAAATGTGACATTGAAAATACCACATTTCAAAATCATGATATTGATATTTGTGAAATGTTATCTATGGGATATAAAAAGAGAATGGCGATGCCCAGGCATAGTTATAAAAAGGTAGAAAAAAGGGTTAAAACTATATGCAGAAGACAATAGAGATAAGAAATGAAGAATTTATAAGACTGGAAGATTGAATTGACAACATATTAATTATATGAAATGGCAGTTGAATAAAATACAAAGAAAGAAGAGTAATCATGAAAAACTGTTCCTAGCATTAAGAAGAGTACTACTGATGGTATCAAATTTACAGTTTAGAATGAATAACATTTTAAATGATATTTGCATGACTAATATGGACACATCAAAATATCATAATTGCATTTTGTTTTTAATCTATGGATCTGTAAAGTAAAATTATTACCCTCAGTCTTGATAAATAGATAAGAAACTGTCCACTGTGTACTCTATAATTTGAACACATGAAAGTATTTTGAGTAAAATTCCAATTATTTCTGCTAAAAAAAGAATTCGATATGCTTTGATATCCAAATGTACAGGAGTAGCAGGTTCAGTTCTGAAACACCAAAATAAAGTGGCTATCACATTCAAATGAGTTACTGGATTACTTTTTGGTTCCCAGTGCATAAAAAAAGTTATGTTTGTACTATATTATTTTATTAAGTATACAATAGTACCTAAAAATCAATGTGACTATTTTAAATCAATGTGACTATTTTAAGTAGATTTTACTGCTGAAATATGTGGAATAGACATAACGAAGTAAGCACAAGTTGTTAAGAAAAAGGCACTCAGAGATTGTTCCACACATGGTTGCCTCAAGCCTTCAATAGGTAAAAAGAGACATATCTGTAAAGTACACAAGGTGATGAGCAATAAAATGAGATCTGCTTGTATGGCTCAGAACATGAACTATCCACAAGATATGGAATGAAAATCACCAAAAATCATTCTAATAAAAAGACATTTCTAATACAACTTCATGTAAGAAATGACATTGATAAAATGTTTTTGCCTCTTAATATATATCTGATCTCCTTATATTCAACAATTTAATATAAATTTTAGTATTTATAATACTGAAAAACTTAAAGGTAATATTATACTGAGGATCTCAAAATAAAAACCCAGTAAGATCTTATTTTTCAAAGTAATAGAAAAGACCCAATCCTCTTATGGTTTACATTCATATGAGCTCCTAGTCTGGTATCATTGTTCAAATCTTGATGATTTTTCAGACACATAATTGCTATAATCCTTTAGCAAATCCTGATGAGAAAATTAACCACAGTTCTATACAGCATGTTTTATTTGAAAGATAAGTGACCTGTGTGTCTCAGATCTTACTTCTCAGATAATTACCACCCTGATTTTTTAACTTTAAGTAGCAAGTAAACATGGTTAATTTAGGAAGACAATAAGAATTATCAGTGAGGTTTCTTTCCCCAATGACATTGTAATTAATTCCCTGATAACTATAATCCGGGAGAGTAATGTTGGTACTTCTACAGCTCTGGTTGACTGGTATCGCTGCAGTTTTTTCTTACACTCATTAATAATGTTTTACTTTGCATTTTCTCTGATAGTTTCTCTTCATACAAATGTAATTCTTTATATCTTCTGTGTTTTTTCTCATTTTACTCTCTGTACACATGTCTGCTGTGCTCACTGTATTATATTGGAATAAATCCTTGTGTGTGTCTTCAATCCCTACTACATCTGAATTTCCTTAATGATAGAGATCATAAATTACTTAATTCTGTATCATTCAAACTTTACTCTCACAAGTCTGATAACCTTAGGAAACTTTCAGGTAATAGGTTCTTTGTACCCGAAGATATCCCTGAAGAGGTGGACAAGAAAGTCACACTGTGGCTTTAAATTCCATGTTACAGAACACCTAGGGTGCTAAGGACACAACCTCTTTCCCTAATTTTGCCTGTATTTAAGTCATCTAAGTCTTTCACTTTGAATATGAAAATAAAGTAACATTTGTAAAAAGGCAATTTCCCTGTGTGTTGAATAGATCCAACTTTGAGTGCAAATAGGAGGTTATAAACATTTATTTCTAGAATACAATTAAATGATATGATCTGGCTTTCTATTTATCTTTATTTGAATGATATATATTTCTTCAGTGAAATGTCTTGGTAAAAGAAAAATAAATTAGAAGATAATGAAGACTGGGAAAAATACAATTACACTTAGAGTCTCATGCACACACATTAGAGAATATATTCATTTTCTTTCCAATTATATGAGATGCATTTTTAATATTAAAATATACTAGAATGCTAATAGTTTAGAGATTTTGCCTTTTAAAACAGCAGAGTACATAACTGTTTCTTCACATATTATATGTGAGACAATTCAGGATTATCTTCTTTGTAACTAAAGGAAAGCGGAAGGTTTATAACCTTTGTAAAGGTTTATGAACACAGACTCTAGAAGATAATTTTAAAATACTTGGAAAGCTTAGAGGTATTTTGACTCACCTTTGTCCTATCTCCCTCTTGGTTCAGAAGTTATTTGAAGATGGCATCCTGTGTTCCTAAAATATCATTTTGGCTTTAGTTCCATGGACTCAAAGCAGACCTATCTTAAAGATTGTGTTTGTCTGTTTTTATCTACCTAGTGGCCCCCTGTAGGAGTATCAAAAGCACTTACCTTTGTCTCACCTAATTCAGAATACTGTCAGGGAAGAAAAGTGACAATCTGATGGACATTCCTTATATACATTGAGGACAAATGTAAAAAAACACTACTGACTGGAGTGAATTTTTACAGTTTGGCAGAAAAAAATAGATCCACTAAATATCTACGGAAAATATTTGGTTACAATGTATCTTTGAAGGATTATGGCACTCACTTGCATATTGAAGACATAACCCTGATAGGGAGAACCCTAATTTTACCTTAATTAAAATATTATATTATTTTTTAAAAATATGTGCATACCCAGAGCAGAATACATGTTAAAAAAAAATTGGATGATCCTAAAATTTCACTTCAGATTGATCTTTAGGAAAACAGAAAATGAAAGCAAAAAAACCTATTATAAACAGGCTTATTCTGTATTTGAAGACTGTTACAAGGTAGTAAAGCTAATATGCAAAGATTGGAAGTGTTTGTTTTTTTATTTGTTTTTGACTCCAAGCATTTGAGGACATCTGTTAGATCATCACACACTCCAAAAGATAAAGGATCAAAAACTGATACACCAGGCATAGGCATAGCAATGAATACAATCTTTACATAGTATTTTTATTGCTGTTAGTGTTAAAAGAACCAATTAAAAATCAGAGTAAGTGTAACAAAAAAAAATCTGAGGTAAATGTCGATTTCCAGGTTTAACACAATGTTCAAATATCATGGATTTCAACAAAAACCTATGAATGTTCAAAAAAGCTATGCTATACTCACAGAAAACACAACCAAAGCTATCTTTGAGGAATTAGATACACTGAGATTACTAGAGAAATTTTATTACAGAAAAACTTCCAGAATGAGCAACAGGAGAAACACATAGAGACACCTGATAATGAAATTGTCACAGTCGAAGTCAAGGAAAGAATCCAGAAGCAGCAAGGGGAAGTGATTTCTCATAAACAGGTCATTCATTCCTGATATGATTAAGTTTCTCAGTAGAAATTATGGAAGCTAAAGAGCTTTCCATGACATAATTAAATTGCTAAGTGTGGGGGGAAAATGTCAAATACTATTTCTATCTATTATATAATAGATACAAAAGAGAGTCTTTCGTGCAGAAATATTTGGTCACTATGCAGTATCTCAAAATCATATGCAGCAATAAAGAATGCCTGAGGTGGTAATTCGATAGGTTAAAAAAAATTATTACTGTAACTTCAGTTTGAAATGTCTCCTATATAATTTAAAAGATAAGTGCCTAAAAATGATATGATTATGTCAATGAGAACATAATGAATAGGCGTAATTTTTCTGTTTTGTTTGTTTGTTTGTTTGTTTATTCTTTAAATCACAACCTCAGTAAATGTTTTTTGGGATATCTCCCCGACCTCCGTCCCTCAGATGACCCCTCCATTCTCTCACACTCCATTCTTTGTTGTTTGCTAGTCTGTGTTAGGTCCATTGGTCTCTTTCTTTCCTGTGGTAGAGTTCTTTCACTGGGTGAAGGACTGTGTTCTTGGAACCAGGTGAGCCTTGATGGTAGGTTTTCAGCCTTAAGTTTCTGTTGGGCAGTCAGTTTATTTTTATTTGTGGTCTTTCCATGCTTTCTCATTGGAGGCTGTCTTCCCCACCTCCATCTCTGCTGTTTTGCTGCTTAACCTTATGGTTTTGGCATCAGATTTAGGGGGTCTCACCCCCTGCCATTGCCAGTGAAGAAGTTTCTCTGTGGATACAGGTAATTGCAATTGGCCTTGTAGATGTTCTCCTCTGCCTCAGTTTGCAGCTTTGCTGTGGGGCCGATGATGCCCCCAGTCTTTGACTTTCCTTTCCTCTCCCGTAAAGTGGGGAGGGGCGCCTTGTTCTCCCAGAAGACATCTCTGAAATTAGGTCTTTGATCTTCGAGACCCGGTGAGTTCAAAGGTGCGCTTCATGATATAATGTTTCTATAGATGTTTCTCCTGTCTCTTCTGGCTTGGTTCTTTTGGTTGTCCGTCTGCTGTGTCCAGCTCAGGCTTATGGGCTGGATTTTTACCTAGTCCCTCATCCGTTTTATGATGGGGTTTATGTTATATATGTTCTTGCTCCTCCTGAAGATTAGCTGAAGAGTGATGAAATGGAGGGGGCACATCCAACCTGCCACACACCCCCACATGCTAGTCTGCATGGGGGCAGGACCCAGATGTCCATGCATGTGCCATCCCAATCCCCCTTTGGGCTGGGGCCTGGGAGCAAATGTTTCAACTGATTGGGCTGCAGATGGTTGCCCCATGCAAAAACAATCTGCTGGTGGATGGTGTTAAAATTCCATCCTTCTCCCCACACGTAATTTGTACAAAAAAAAAAAAAAAAAAAAACAGCTAAACAATTTTGTAGAAATCAAATGTTTTGTGTTGTTACTATTGAAGCTCAGGTACTTAATCAAAATATTTTTTAATAAATTTAAGAAGTTGACTATAATTCCTACCATAACCTTTATAAAATATTTTTAAAATATATAGAAAAGGAAATGAGAAAAATAAACTATTTAAAAGTCAGTTCTAATGAAAAGAGGCAGTAGTCAAATATTTTTAAAATTAGCATACACTCACATAAATAATATACAAAAATGACAAATAGAAAATGGCAGAAGTCCTTTCTCCATGATTATTTTAAATATAAAGGAATAAACAATCCAATATACAGATGCAGGCAAAGTGGTTTGTTTTTCACTGTTCAAGGGAAAGAATTTTATCCAAAGGCTGAAATAATTTGAAAGTCAAAGTCTAGTAAATTATATTTCATGGAATTGTAACTAAAAGAGAGTTGGAAAGACTAACTTAGTATAAAAAGATACTTTAAAAAATATTGCAAGTAAGAAAAAAAATACACTGTACACTGATAAAAGTGTCACTTAGTTGAAGATATACAATTATAAATGTATATGTAACTAGCAACAGCACATATGCATATACACACAATTATATGTGTACCTAGAGCAACAAAGTTTGAATTTTGAGTTTTCAAAGCCTTTCAGTCAGTATTTATTATTTCACTTAAAATTTTAGAAATTGTGTACTTTTTTCTAAGTGATAAGACCCAGTGTTCTTTTCTGAGGCATGTTATTATTTTTAATATGACCAAATTATTTGAAGAATAATATTTATGATTTTGCATTGTTACATGCAGACTTAAGCCTCTTATCTCAGTTACTGAAAGCTTACTTTATTTGTAGACAAAAGTTCTCTAAAGGGAATATTAAAGAATAAAAGAGGTTGCAGGAACGGGATCCTAGTTTAGTAGTAGCAATGTCCATAAGAGAAGTAAGAGACACCAGGAAGAAAAACACAAGGAAAATGTCTTGTTTTACTCAGTGACACATGGCTTTCTATTAAGAAGAGAATTTTTAATATAATATCAACTAACCTTACAGATACATTGATCTTGAACTTTCACCTCTAGATTAAGAAAATGAATTTCTCTTCTTTAAGTCACTAGGTTTCTTATATTTGACTTGGGAAATTAAATTTAGCAGATGAAAACAAGTATTCTGTCCTGATTCCCAACTCGAATATATAAATCTGTTTTTTTATTATTTGTAATTATTTAATTCAATTTTTATATATTTTCCTTATCAGTGGAATTAAGAATATATATGATACAGTTTCTTATTTCTTGATTTAAGTATATGTTGACTTTGGAATTAATGTTATTTTAATATTAAGTGGAAGCTTATCATTCTCCATGTTCTGAAGTTGTTTTATAAACTGAGAATTATTCTTCATAAAAATAAGGAAGTAACATGAATTTAATTTGTGGTTTTTCACTCACTTTTGGTAGAAATTCTTGAGGACTTTATAAAGTGGTGACTCTTTTTTGATATTATTATTAAAATTATTTGTATTTCTTTGGATTAATTTTTATGAATTTTGGCTCTTCCTGAGCATAATTTGTTGCAAAGTCTTTAAATTAACTAACATATCATTCTGCATATAAATCATATATGCAAAATATATACAAGTTCACACACATATAGACCACTAACATATGTTTAATTATTCTACTTTAATATTTTTCTTATTTTTACCTTTGGCTGGATTTATTAGAGACTATTCTTTAAAAACATTTGTCAGCTACTGAATTATTTAATCAATTTTACAGATTGTTTTGATTTGATTAATTAAATTCTTATACATTTTCACCTATTGATTTATTTACATTTTCCATGATTACTTGAAGTAAATCATTAGTTAACTTTTTATATTCTTGTTTATTATTTAACATACTTGGTTTTGTTATTTGTGACTGAGGGAAGTTTTAGACTTATCATTTTGATTTCAATTTTGATTTAATTATTCTTTGCTATATAAATTTAGTTTGAGGTTTTTATTATTTTGTGATTGGAATTTTTATACCTAAGCTATTAAAATATTATACTTTTATTGATGCATGCCTGGTTGTATATTTGCTGTCTTAATATAACTGACAAAGAGTATTGCCTATATAATTTATGTCATTAATAATTTCTTCATACTTTCTTAGAGAACTAAAGTATAAATTCATTCAAACATTCATAATGGTCATAAGATATCTAAAAGCCTACGCATTTTATCTCTAGTACTTTTTGTATATTAGAAATGAATACTGTAAATGGATGCCAAAGATCCATTGACTTACTGGAGAACATGCCTACCAGGCATCACAGTTACAGAAGCAATTATGTGGCTGGTGGAACTTGATGTTTAGAACTTTTGGTATATAGACTTAGTTCTCTGTGATTGTGTGAGTCATGTTATGAATCTTAGCACAAATTATAATTGTCTATGTTCTTCTCTGCTTTAAAGTGATGACCATATATGTATAGTAAACACGTGGATTTTATTTTACTTACTGAATATTTCTGTGTAAATATTTTCTTTTATAAATCTCTACAATATAATAAACATTGATAAAATACAGCAAAATAAAAACAATACGCTTTCTGATACAACCAGACACACAGCAGAAAATATTTACTTCAGTAGCAACCAGTCAACTCATATAGTATATGATAAGATCTAAGAATAAAGGTCATATGAAGTTGTATTCAACTACAAGTATTTTTAGATTTTCTTGCAAAATTAATTCACTTTTTATTAAGTTAATTTTCCTGTATAGAATAAATTCCTTATCAAATCAAAAGAACCTACACATGCAAGATCAGTGTTGTATACCACAGACAAAAGAAGGAACCGTATGACAATGTAAGGCTATATCAACAGCTATGTGTTTATAACATCACAGTTATGTATTTGCATGTTAAAGAACAGACATAGGAATTCAAACATATTCAACAATACAAAGTAAACTCAAATTATAATTAAGATCTTATTTTGACTAAGCCCATCCAGGTTGTAAAGAAAAAAGGAAACACAGATTTGCAAACTGAAAGACTGATAAAATAACATAAGATAAGGTAACCTGCAAAATATTGAGCTATTAAATTAATCAAGAGATAATAAATTATCTAAAAATAAAATTTTCCAAGCTCTAACATTGTAGGATACATAATATAAAATAATTTATCAATCACAGAAAGCTTAGAGCATTTTTTTATAGTTGAGTGAAAATAGGCATGCTAGCAACTAGCAACATTTCAAATTTATGTTAAGACATACAAAGTGTGAGCAATTAGGTCTGCAATTGAATTTTTAAAGATTTATTCTTATTGTGATATCCATAATCATCTAGAGATTTGCATCAAAAGATCAGAATGATGAGGTGATTATATGCAGGTTCAAACTTTCAATCATATCTTCTGTAGGTGGTCTCCATAATGAGATCCTCATTGCCTAAAGGGAATGAAAAAAACTCACAAAATGGTTTCCTGCAAAAGAAAAAAACAAAAACAAAACAAAAAACAGGAAATGCAACTAGAATAGTTTCTTCAATCATGATATTAACTTTGTTATCGTTTCTTCAAGTAATTAGTTATTTCCAAAAATGAGAACAAATACTTCAAAGACAAAACTAAGTTTATTTGTGGAATCAGTTGTATATTCTATAGATGTATAATTTTGAATTTAAGTGTACAAATTATATATGAATTTCACCTCCCACATTAATAAGTGATACCAATAGCTTTACTAATAGGTGTATTTAACAAGTTGACTACTGAAAATGGCAGCCAGAATGCCTACTCTCTTTCACTTTTTTCTACGTTTCTTAGCAAAATGCCGATGATACCGGTCAGTAGGTTTTAAGGAAATAAATGATCCTTAGGCCTAAAGTCTTTCTTTAGAGGTTACACTAAGGTATACAATTTATTCTATGCAATTTTACCTCTTGGTCTCTTACGTTGTTCTATGCCCCAAAGTTTTCCCACCCACCACGATGTTATCTTTATACTTCTACCAAGGTCTGTTATGCTCATTTCTCCCCTGATTTTTGACTCCATCCCAACCTTCCCCCCCTCCCCTGTATACTTTTAATTCTGTTATCCATTAGTTAATTTTAGCTTTTTCTTGTCTTTTTGTGGTTGTATAACTTGAAATCTCATCCCCAAAAGGACTGACTAAAGCGCTGTAGCCAGTATGGGGTCATGGCTGGGATATAGCTAGGAAAATAGAACGTGAGAAGATTGCTATGCTAGAGTGCCGGGAGCACAATACTTTCTGAGAACTGAAGTGATTTGAGCTAAAGGAGGCATGTGTGACCAGTGTCAGCTCAAGAATGAATTTCTTAGCAGAGTTTTCCCAGTAGCCTCAGGCTGCAACTGACACCTTGGATTCTAAGCAAAGATTTTCCCCTGGGGCTTAGATAAGAGTGGAGTTGTTGGAAGTGGGGGAATTTTGACTTGAACTACTAGCAGGTTCTGTGGTGTTTGTTTTGGTGGTAAGCAGGCTGCCTAGTAGCCCGTGAAGTCCAGGCAGTACAGGGGTGTTTGTTTCTCAGGGACTGTACATGTTGGCTGCAGGATAGACCAGAATCAAGCTTGTAGTCACGCCTGGTCCTTCCTAGCTAGTTCCACAGTGTTTCCCCAGAAGCTCCAGCTCCAACACTTACTATAGGCTGCACAACTCAGTAGTCAAAAGAACTTACTAAAATTCCAAAGGTCCCTGATGGTAGAAAGACTTCATAATTTCCCTTTTCCCTTTGATCTTTACTTCTTACTTGATTAAATCTACTTTATGTCCTTGCTGGTGCTACAGAGAAAAAAATAAAAAAGAGCCTGGAGGGTGTCTAGCAATGATCCTATTCATAAAGACACTGCTTCTTCTTTTCGTTCCTCATGAAAGAGTTTAATTTTCAATTCATATATATAAGTATGTACCTAGATATTCTAGTATGTATCAAAAGGATAATAAAGTAATATTGTGAACAACTCTACACATACAAGTATTTAGCAACATATTTGATAAAGTCTTCTAAAAATAGAAACTACTGTGACTTAACATGTATAAAGAGATCAATTGAATAGTCATTTCATCATTTAAAAAATTCAATTTGCAATTAAAATGTTCAAAAAATTCCTTGTGCAGGCTTTCACTAGAGAAATAAGCCAAATATTTCACTATAAGTTAACACTATTTCTATCAAATCTTTTCAGAAATAGCAATGAGGAATCACTTCCAGTTAATTTTCGAGGTAATATTATTCTGATTCAAAGACCAAAATTGATTAATGAATTAATTAACCAATTAAATTAAAAAAGCACAAAAAAGTGAAATGCCTCATGAGGTAGACAAAAATATTCCTCACCAAATATTATGATAAAAAAATCAAAACTATATAAAATTGACCCCTCAAGAACAAATGACATTTATGCAAGAATACAAGGCTGACTGAAAATTGAAAATCAATTAAAATAATCTACCATGTCCTCAAAAAGAAAACAAAAATGTGGTATGAAAAGGCACTCCTACTCGTTTTAAATAAGCTCTGGAAATGGGACCTTTAATATACAAAAGACAACGATGTTGCCATTTTTAAAGCATTCACTTTTTAAATCAGTTTAAATTTGCTTCTTTTATTTTAGTATTATAATATTTTAAATATTTTATAACAGAGAGGTTGTAACCCAAAGAATAAAATAAAATTGTTTATATATTTAAAAAAATTTTTAAAAAATTTCCCTTTTACTGGAGACAGACTCTTATTAACCCAAAGATGACACCAGAGGAGTCTGCAAACAAATCTTGTTCTGTTGGCTAATTCCATAGATTATCTTCACACAATTTGATGTTTTTGAAAGCCTGAAACCACTTTCCTTTGTTCTATAGTTCTTTACAAATTCACTGGTCTTTGATGAGTATACTACATAAGCTGGAATCCTAAGTCACCATTTTTGATTTAAATTTCACTGCTGTGATGTGTACTTCATGCATTCATAAACAGTTTTTCTCATTAATAAATAAATAAATAAATAAATAAATAAATATTTTGACCACAGTTTTTTATCAGAAGGATATTTTATAAATATATTTTTGTAAATTTGCCTTTATACTGTCAGATTTTTCACTTTATTTTGTTTTAATTTATTTATATATAAATTTCACATCATTGTAATCCCAGGGATTCACCCCCTGCCTCCCACCACTCCCCTTTTTTTCCCTCTGTCCAAAGTTGCCTGCTTCAGTTTGGTGCTTAGCTTGTTTTAGCTTTTCCTCATGGCTTTTATTTATTTTTTCCCTGTGTCCAATATATTAGTGAAACCATTTGGTTTCAGTCTTTGTCTTTTTGACTTGATTCTGCTAATATGATTTCTTCTAAGTACATCCATGTTGTCATAAAATTGTCGAATTTGTCATTTTTGATTGATGAGTAATATTCCATCGTGTATATATACCACATCTTTTTCACCCAGTCATCTGTTTTGGGCATTTAGGTTGCTTCCAAGTCCTTGCAATTATAAATAGTGTTGCAGTAAACATCCGAGCACAGGTGTCCCTTTTTACCTTCATTGAGGTCTCTTTTGGGTAGATCCCCTAGAGAGGAAGTGCTGGGTCAAATGGTAGTTCCATTTTCATTAATTTGAGGGCTTTCCATAGTGGTTGGACCAGTTTACATTCCCACCAGCAGTGTAAGAATGTTCCTTTCTTTCGATGTGGGCCATTCTTACTGGTATAAGGTGGTATCTCATTGTGGTTTTGATTTGCATTATTACTTATTACTAGTGATGCTGAGCAATTTTTCATGTGCCTGTTGGCCATTTGTATTTCCTCTTTGGAGCTGTGTCTTTTTAGTTCTCCCCACACTTTATTTTTAAAGACCAACTTCATAATTTTTTCTTACATAATTTATATCATGTGTTTGACTTTTTGTTTAAAAGCTCATTACCAAATCACAAATCAGTTATTTCTATTGATATTTAAACTGTTAATATACAGTGTCCTGTTTTTTGTAAAGTCTTAATTTTTTATTAGAATAAGCAGAGCATCAAGTGCATTCATTAATGAATTAGAATTTGATAATTCTTGTTAAACTAATGTCACATGCTTGTAGGTGAAAAGGATTATACACTCTTTTAAGTCTGGGTATACTCAAGTAAAGATGATCAAAAATTAATATGTTTTTAACTCCCCTTTTCCAAAGTTTCACAGGAAGTTTGGACAATTTGTAATATCTTCCAGTGCCCCTCCCTTACCCCCTAATACACACACTCCAAGATTACTGTTTCTGATGTAATAAGTGATCATATACTTTCTTTGTTTCTAACTTAATAGTTGACTATATATTTCCTTGGTATATATTCAGTTAATTTTGGTGTATATTGAGTTAAAATACATAGAAGACATACTGGTTTGATGAACTTTGTATCAACAACAGTGAATCATCTTGAGAACTATATTTAAGTCAGAACCTGTTTACATCAACTGGGAAATATAAGAAGTGTAAATAATAAGAAGTGAAATGATAATGGTATCTGCTTTCAACTTGTTTTCCTGTTTTTTTTTGTATATTAATTTAGGGTTACATACATCTGTGTACATATTGATTTCAGTCTTACTTTTTCCTATAGAATAACATTTACCATAGCTATTCAAGGGTTATCTATTTGCAGTTTCACCCACTTGCTAAAATTTATTGGTAAAGACAGATTAATACTTGTGGTGCTTCTACAGTTATTCATAAACATGAACAAAGGACCAAACAATTTGAGTCTCCCTCTACCCACATTACTAGCTGAAGATGAATATAACAATGTGCTGCTTTCTGTTTCAACTCTTTTACTGTAAATAAGTAAATCTTTGCCCTATTCGGTACAATTTTTGAATTGTTATGCTTCCAGTTGGTGATTTTATTGTTTAAAATTACCCCTAAGCCTAGTGGTGAAGTGCTATATCATGTGACAATAGATATATGTTGCTATCTATGTATTAACAAACATCAATCACTTTCCAAGGTTATAATTCTAGTTACTGGTGGAGCTGAGATATAAAAATGTTAAGTACATCCCATGAGAAAATATATACTGCATTTCTAGCATGAGTTATCATGCTACATCTAAATTAGTTAGGAAAAAAAAGAATAAAAAGGAAAAATACTTCCTTTCATTTCAAAATTTACCTATTGCTATGTCATAAACCATTACAAAAAACAATGAATTTTTTCAGGAACAAGCAATAAAGTAAGCTGTTTTGTATTTTGTCATGTTTTTGATAATTTTTAAATGTGTGTATTTGGTTTTAAGTAGATTTCACTTTAAAAATATGTATACAGATATGGCTTTACTATTTTGTCTTATCAAATTTATATCAGATATTAAGCATGTAAAAACCAAAAGAAATTGCAATTGGGGGAATTATTAAGACTACATTTTTGCATTTGAGTTTATTTGCTTTACTAAGGCACTTTAATTAAACATATAAATGAGAGTCTATATGCTCTATTTATTACTGTAAATTAACTAAATACTTGCTAAGATTTAAAATAATTTTATAAACAGAAAATTATTCTGAGAAAAAATCAAATTTAGAACCACATCTCTATTCAGTCCTGATAAGCCTTGCTTCACAACTCTAATGTTGAAATAATTCACCAGTAAAATTCAACTACTGTAAAATTATCTTGTTTACTTAGAAGATAACTTTGCTTTCTTGCATGAAGGTAATTTTGTGGTTATATGGCTATGAAACAATATATTATATTCTTCTCAGTGGAATCATGAAAGGGAAACAAGATACATTAAAACAATTCCAGTTGTGCAAAAAAAAAAATCTTTAATGAAATTGTGACCTTTTATTGCCATTATTAATATCATATTTGGAAGAATGAGGCAATTATTTTTAGAAACTACATTTGATCTCTACAACTTTTAATCTATAGGTTGCATAATATATCAGTAATATAGGAAGTAATATATGACCTAAATTGCATTTTATAATCTTACAATTTATGAAAATATATTAATTCCAACTGTGCTGAATTATTAGTAATGAACTTTATAGCTAGAAAACTCAACTTGTATAAAATTAACTTCATGTGAAATTATTAAAAATGTTCTGATATTTAGAGAAAACTATGTAGTGATATTTAGATCATCCTTTGATAAGATGAAGTCACTGTGCAATATTCTTAATGACTTAAAAAAATACATCTGATCTTAAAGTCTTTCATTTAATATATATGTTAAATTATATATAATATAAAATATATTTATAATAGTGATAAACCTTTACTGCTTTCTGAGAATATGAAACTTTCTGTTTGCTTATCTCAGAAAATTAAAGGAGCTTTGAATTATTTTGAGGTGGATTCTGAGTGAAGAGCATAGCAAAAGGAGAAAGAAGAAAACATCTACGTATAGAGGAAAAAGACTATGTTTGCCCTGAAAGTAACCTGTACTTCTTCTCACCTAAAACTTTGAAATAACCTCAGATTTCAAACTATAGTGAATTAATCTCATACAGAGTGAAACATTAGGTTTGAAAATCCCAGAACATGTAGTCAGCTGGATGTTCAGAAGTGGTAATTATCTGGGGTGTTTAATATTGTTCAGATGTAGTTTTCCTGTTTTGTTGGTGAAACCTCCAGGTACATTAACATTCTTAAACCTGTTTTTAGGAACAAGGTAATGAAAAGCTGACTTTGTTTCCGTATAAGCTATATTTACTGAATGTGAAAAAAACCTCTGTGAGAATGTAAGGGATAGACATTCTATCATGCTGTCAATCACAATAGAAAATATTATGGGATGTGCTTCAGGAATGTGTATGAATACTTTGAGGATAGCTTGAATGTAGTAATCTGTGGGCAGTTATGCTAGAAAATTTGCAAGGTGAAGAACTTCCACCTAAATCAAAGATTTATTTTGTTGTATGTGACATTTAAATACCTGCCAACTCTTCAAGACTTCTGCCATGCCTGCTTAACCCAACACTATTTTGCATGTAAATATAAGATATTTGGCATAGTTTTAATAGACATGGAATTTTCCAAGACTGTACACACTATATAAAATGGGAAACATTTTCCTATTTGTGTCAGTGTACATAATAGAAACTCTTAAATATTTATTGAATAAGATACAAGGAAATAAACTAGAACCACCGTTGCTCCTTAGTAATAGGTAAAATAACAAAAAAAAACAATTAAAAACTTAATTTGTGATAATATATTACAGGACATATATTGTAATGCTAACATTGTTTTAACCCACTTTTGCGGGATTAAGTACTCATTATCGAACATTTGGTTCTCAGAAATATTATATATATAATAAATTAGTTAATTTATAAATATGTTACAAGAATAAAAAACACAAAGTAAATAGAAATGATAAACAAAAAGCTAGACTTTTCTGCTTGTGCCATAAAAATGACCAAATATATTAAGCTTTTTGTTAACATTGTGACCTCAAATGTTGATGTGCATTTTGTTTTATATTGTTTAGACTTAGAAAACTGCTTGAAATTCATATTCACAGTAGTATTATTTTCAAATCATTTTTTTTTCTGCTACACACACACAAAATTGGAAAACATTAGTTGTGGTTTAAAAATGTATTTGCTTATATGACAATTTTGAAATTTGGAGTTTTTCTTTCCTTATAAGGAACAACTTCCTTTGATTTGGGCTCCTGGTTTCCAGACATACTAAAGTCATAGGCTTTGTGTTAAAAATTGAATTATCTTTTCTCCATATTTCTCATACTATTTATAGTCCTGAATTGACCATTTATAAGGGATTTTGAGGTCCATGTAAAAATTATAAAGATGAAAAGGATGGTGATGATGATATAATAAAAACTTTATGGTAATTATGAATGCTCCAGTCTTGACAGATGTCAGTAGAAGTTAATATATATATATATATAATATATATTATATATATTTATATAATATATATACTATATATATAATATATATTATATATATATATATATAATATATGCACAGTTATAGAATAAGAAAATGCCAAACATTTGTTATAGGAAAGTGGATTTCAAAATGATGTTTGGAAATAGAGACTGCTATCCACATGAACTGCCTTTTTTTTTATTCAAGTCTGAAAACAAGATAATCTAGAAAAACTCATGTTCTGGTTTTCACTCTCCTCTCTGCCTGACTCTTAAACACCATTATCAGAAGCCAGGTGAATGGGCAGAGAGAGTGCAGTGGAGCAATGCAAATGAGTAAGCAAAGATCTCTCTTTCCTAACTCTGGTTCCTTTGCTGCTTGTCAGGCTTGAACTAAAAGAGAGATTGAGTAGAGGTTAAAATTTCATTTCCACTAAACATTTTTAAAAATAACTACATATGATCAAGTGACTATCCTCAAGTTAACTTAGCATGAAATATGAGAGTAAAGGTTTATTGTATATTCATGTCTCCTTTTTCTTAGCTGGAAAGAAAATATGTTTCCTATGTTAGTGAGATATGTCAAACAAGTATAGAGTACATATGGGCACTTGGGGCCATCAGTAAATATACACTCATTCGACCAGGCATTAAACAGAGCACTTACTAGTCTCTGCAGCTCTTCTGTCATACCTAAACATAGTGTTCATGCACAGAGACCAGGCACTTGTATGCTGATGACAACTGCTCACCGTTCTTCTTTATAAAATAACCACTAAAATTTCCCATAACATAAATATGCTCCAGCAATTTGTAATTTTGAACAAAACATTTCAAGATGGAAACTCCAGAAATAATCAGGCTGCACTATAGCCTGTAAAGCGTTTATTTGAAAATACAAATCTTGATTCTGAGCTACAACCCAAGAGTCCATAGGTTCAGGGCAAAGGGGAATATTAAAAGATCAGAGACATGGCACCACCTTAGGACATGTGCTATGAAACTTTTGGACTTGTTCACAAATCATCAGAAAGAAGGCTGCAATGTGGGGTCTTTTGCAACAAACAGCAGATGGTCTCCTGTCTCTTTTCTAATCGTTGATAAAGAGAGAACAGTATGCTACTGTACTTTTATCATCACTGAAAAGGAAAAAACAGTGAGTTGGTGTTTTGTAGCTGTCAATAGGGACATGAGTCAGACTGCATTCAGAAACCCACTTGGAATACACAACAGGGAGTTTAGAAATAAAATGAAGCTTGATACAAAATAGATTCTACATAATCAATAAATCATTAAAATAGCTAAGCTTAGATAATATAAAATATTGACCTTGCTCTTCCTAAAGTGCAATTAATTAAAAATTATTTTAAATTTATAATTTAAGGATATCTTGGCCTTGCGCTTTTATTCATAAAACTATTGCACAAGAATATAAGCAATATCTAAAAGAGGCTTTCATTTTATTTTCTGCACAGAATGCCATCTCTCTCTCTTTGTCTGTCTCTCTCTCTGTCTGGAAAACTGCTATGTCAGGTTTTCTAGATTCTTTATACATAGATATGACATAGATAGATAGATAGATAGATAGATAGATAGATAGATAGATAGATAGATAGATAGATAGATAGATAGATTTATGTGTGTATGCACATTGTGCATGTGCATGTGTGTGCATGTACTTATGTAATTTGTATTTAATTTAATTTAATTTAATTATTTAAACATGAAATTTTTGTATATTAAACATGTACAACATCTACTTGGTATATATATATATATATATATATATATATATATATATATATATATATATATAGTGGTGACTTTGGTTTGTAACACTGCATATGATTTAAGGGTATAGAGTCACATCTCTTTAGATGTATGTTATTAGTCCAGCACTTCACTGATAATCCTCCACCAGAGACCATTGGGTCCCCACCCTTCCCCTCTGGTAGATTTAGTTTTGCAGTAGATATCAACAATTTTTCTTGATTTAGTTTTTAATGTGCCACACACAAATTAAATCATCTGGTATATCCTTCTTCTTCTGAATTATTTACCATAGCATAAATCCTTCTAGTTCTATCCATGTTGCCACAAATGGCAAAAATTCACTTAAATTGTATCTAAGCAGTATTCCATTATGTATTTATACTGTATGGTTTTTATCTACTCAGCTCTCATTGGATTCGTAATTTGCTCCATAGCTTGCTTATTGAAATAGCACTGCAATGAACACACATATATACAATAGAATTATGGTGTTTTTTTAAAAAAATATTGTATGCCTAGATAACTGGAATTAAGTAAAACTATTATCCCAAATATTTAACATGACCAAACACCAGACTGTAGACCTTCAATAATGAATACAACATTAACCCCTGTTTCAAAGAACTGAAGTCAAGTTCACTAAAAATAACAGGACCAAGAACAAGCATCAGTATTTCCATTGGCAACAAACCCTAAGATTAAGTCTGAAACTTGCTTTCAAACTCAAATTAACACACACACACACACACACACACACACACACACACACAATTTAAGTGCAGACGTTTGTTGAGTTACTGATGGAATTGGAACAACGGACATAGCAGCGTGTTATCTTTATCTTTAATGTAGTTGTTTTCTAATACCATTGGTATTTATATCCAGGAATCAAAATATGGTCTTGATTTAAGTAATACACATTTCAACTCTCTGTTGTTGAGATTCCTCTGGAATAAATAAAAATTCTGAATAAGACTAGATATTTTGCTTTAGTTTAGTTACAAAGTTGCCCAACTGTTATTAAATTCCTTGCCATGATATGGTTGTCACTTCTTTAGAATTTCTTTACCTGTCATTTACAACCAAGAGAATAGAAATGGAAAGTATATACCTCACATTTTCATTCCCAGCACTGAAAAATTATTATTTTAATAAAATGAAATGTTGAAAGCCTGAGGAAAATACAAATACTCATAGAAAATAGTGTTTTTTTTCATTTATCAAGATTTGTTATTTACTTTTGTAAATATTCAAGTTATCTCTTTATATAAGAAAATTATAAACCAGCATACAACTGCTCATTTTATCACAATTTCCTACCTGCCTTTCAAATAGTGAATAGCAAGAATAGGCCTAGGTAAAGTGAAATATTTAGTGTTCCTTCTATGTTTTTTGCTCATCTTTTTTCTCTTTTTACTAACAATTGGAAAGAGATGAGCACAATTCAATGGAAGGATGTGTATGGAGTGGGAGTAAGGGAGGATTGGCTATTATTTTAGAGCTATGTGAATGCAAGGAAATGATGTCCCTGAGTTTAAGCAACATTGCAATAATTATAAAATAATAGAATCCAGTCTGGCAAATATAGTGTTCCAAGATCACCAAAAAAAAAAAAAAACAAAAAAAACATTTTACCAAGTCTTCTTGTTAATGTCCATTCATACATTTTATTTGGATGTATATTTAAATCAGGGGTCCTTTATTTCCTTTATTTTATGTCCTTTATGTCCTTTATTTCAATCTTATAAAGTGTCAGATTAAATTGTTTATTTAATTTTAAAATCCATATTAAAGTAGGCTACAAACTTAGTCTGATAATATGATTTATAAGGAATGTACATTTGGTCATTCAGGTAATAAACATATGTTCCTTATATTTGGTCTTTATCTAGAGGTCCTGGCTTATAGCTCCCAGATGTTTTAGAATTTTCTGAGTGCAAAAGGTATCTCTTAAGGATGTAAGGAAACTAAAAAAAATAAAAGGTGATCTCCAGAAGTAGAGAAGAGAGATTTAAATCAAATTGTCAAGGCTCAATAATTTAATAAGTCATGTGTATATTATGAAACCCCAATAAATTCAAGAGGAATGGCTTCAGAGAAGCCATTCATTTTGTGTTGGTGACCATGTGAAGATTGGGAAGGACGGTGTGACAAGAAAGACTATGAATGCTTTGAACCTTTTCCCTATGTCTTGACCTATGTATATGTCTTACATCTGACTTTTTCTAAATTATATCCTTTGCAGTAAATCAGTTATCCAGTGAGTAAACAGAAAGCCTGAGATCTATGCAAATTAATTGCTTTAGCAAATTAATTAAACTTGGGTATGGCGTTCTGGGATACTTTGATCTATACTCATCCCATCAGATGCAAGTAATAATCTGGTTTTGTAACTGGTATTTGAAGTGGAAAACAGTCTTGAGAAACTGAATCTTTATCTTCTATCTCATATATAGTTTCAGAATTGTCTTAAATTCTAAGACAATTCAAAGACAGTTTGATAATGTCTGAGAACTTTTTGTTGTGAGGAAAGCTACACATATGCTTATTGTATTTGAGATATGTTCAAATTACTTCAACTTAGTAAATCCTAGGATGACTTATATAGTGTTATGTATCTAGCCTTTACTTGCATGACAGAAATCATTGTATTAATTGTAAAGTACATTTTATTTCTTTAGTCACTAATTGCATCTTGATATTTAAGTTCTCTGCAATATTTTAAGTGATGACAATATATATAGCAATATATTCATTGTTTCTTCTCTAACTCTTAAATAAGTCTGAGTGAAAATCATATGAAAAACACAATGAGTAATAGATATCTGAAACATAGTAATCACATCTATTATTTCCATTATATAAGTACTTTGCTATATTGCTTTATATACATAGAGTAAGATCATACATTTTTCTGAAACTTGAAAAGAACAGGAATTCAGATCCCCAAAACTGGAACACTAATAAAAATTCAGGTCTAACAATCATATATACCAGGTAAGGCTGATAATATGGAAATTAAATTTGTACAGTTTTTTTAAGGAATGAATGTAAACAGACAGACACCTCATAGCGTGGTATATGAACATTATAAACTCTCAGACTGAATTTTATTTTTCATAGTTCAATTTTTAGTTTTATCTCCATATAGAACTAAAATGTACTGGACATACTATTGTGGGAATCTCTAAGAATTTTATGATTTTTAAGCAATATTTTTCCCTGCTAGAAGTCTTTAAAAATTAATCTAAGCAGTCTAATTTACAATTAAATAATAAATAACTATAAAATAATCATTATGCTTCCTAACTACCATGTTGCCAGAGTACTTACTGAAGTATTACAAAAATTTATAATCTCAGGGTTCTCTATCAGTTCTTTCAAGAATTATAAGATAAATTTTATAAATTCTCCCTGTTTATATTTACTTATAATACAAAAGTTTTACAATATTAAGTTTATTTTTTTCTTTAAACTCTCTCCAAAACTAGCTATTCAACATACTTACATAGTCAATATCAAATAAGTTTATATTCAATAAATGCATTTATGTAGGTTCTCTCTACTTGGTATAGTCTTTTAACAGTTTAAAGAAATGACTATTAATATCTACTCCCCATAATGATTTCACTGTTATTGTAAAATACTGCCAAGGTCTTGAATTGCAATGCAGTCATGTGTGAACAAAACAACTAATTTATTGCATCAAGTGAAAAAATATGAAAACTAAATATGGAAATCCTTGATATATTAGCAAATATCCTGCATACAATGATTTTTAAAGTGAATAATAGCAACAGCCTAGATAAATATAAATAAAGATAATTGAATGCGTATTGAAAATTAACCAGAAAATTCAAGATTATTATCAGAGGCTATTAAATCAAGGGTATAGAAAACAGATAGTTGATATAGATTATTAATTGTGTTTTCTAAATGATTTTCACTTAGACTTATTTAAGAGCTAGAGAAGAGGATCTGCATACATTAGTCATTGTTTCATTTCTTTGATTTAAAATTTGACTATAGATTTGAGAGGATCCTGGCTTTGCCAACAGTGCAATACATATATGAAAATAATGCTAGTTTTAATGTTGTTTATTCTATTTCATTTCTTCTTATCATCAAGGAAGATATATATATATATTAAAAATCTTTCTTTACCTTAATTATGCATCCTCCAGAGTTTCTCTTCTGATAAAAAAGAGATACTCCAAAATATTTCTTCTTATATAAAAATCCACTTCCATTTCTTATAACTTTTCATTGTATCTTTGGGACTCCTTTTTGTGATCAAAAAAATCCATATATATCCTCAATATTATCCAAAACTTTGTCCCCTTGTTAAATTGCATTCCCTACGTTTTTGCTAGTTCTGAGTGATACAGTTCTCTCATAGTTCACTTATTTCAATGTTGGAAGCTATGCTATAACTTCATTTATTGTGTATCTCTGATATTCTTAGTTTTCAGAAGTCCCACCTTGCAGAAGTCCTGAGAAAATTATGAGAGGTTCCATATTACTACTGTCTTGATCTGGGCTGGCACAAAATATGCTTTTTTATAAGTTGAATAAATAAGCTATATACAGCTTCAGAACTTTAAAACTTTTCATAACTGTCCAAAATTCAGCATTGATATTAAATCTAGCTTTCTTAACCTAGCCATGGCTTGGAGTCTTGTCAAAACCATTCTGTGTTATCTAATTTTCTGCAAAACTCATATATATATATATATATATATATATATATATATATATATATATATATATATATATATATATATCCTGTGAAACCATCTCCATTGTCAAGTTAATGAACATATTTTCAGTCACAAAATCCTTCATTCCAGGATCCCTACCCAAATCACCAGAAAATTTTTGTTCTTCTTTACTTCCTTGTAGAGACATTTTCATATTTTCAGTTTCATACAAAGGTAATTGTTGTAATGTGATGGTTTTGAATATTTCAACCTGGCTCATCTGGACTAAAGTCTTCAGGTGTCCCTTCTGGTATGTTTTGTATTTTAGAATGCTAGCTATTATTTCCTCAGGTATGGGTACACACTTAAGGATTTGAGATATTCAGTCTACCATTCTCTGAGATTCTGCTTCTTTTTGGCTCCTCCAATCTGTACCCTTTTCTTTGAATTCCAATCCTTTGGCCTACCTGGAACTGTTTCTGTAGTATTGATTCACTGAGACTACTAATCACCAACTAGATTTCTCCTCCTTCTGCCTAGATATTCTCTCAAGCAGTAAACATCATCAGTTTTATAGTTCACCATTCATTCCTATCTTCTTTCATGAATCTCTGAAAACAAGTTCAGGAAATAACTTTCTTCATTGTCAAATATTTGATAACTTAAAACAATTGAATCATATAGTTTATTTTGTTCTTGAGTTCACAGTAATTCCAGCCCCACCTTTGATAAATGTAAATATTACTCTCTGTAGATGGAAATAAATTCAGATAACATCTCCCCTGGATTATCAGTAGCACAACATAAAGAATAAAATCAAACCTCTAATTAGCATATGATCTATGATTATTTCTCCAAACTCATTTATCACAATTTATCAATTTTGTTCTTATCTAGACAATTTTATTCAATTTTATTTTATAAAATTTTATTCAATTTTATTCAAAATTATCAATTTTGTTCTTGTCTAGACTTATCTAGACACAGTGCTTATTTTCTAATAAAAGATAACTCCTTTTCAGGATTCATTGTTATCTTATTAATATTTCCTTCCATGTGATGTGCTCTTTCCAAAGACTGTCAAAATTGCCTTTTTTAAAATCACTAAGGTGCAGTTGAAGTCCGCTTTCTGCAAAATGTAACTGTTTGTATCAGAGTAACTCTCCCAAAATGATCTATATGAAATATGTAAGCTGGGTACAATATTTGAAACTGCTATTTGAAGTCATCAGAAAACTTTAAAGCAGTGAAAAACTTGAAAAGCCACAATCCTAGAGAAAAGAGAAACAATTATTCTCCAGTGACCTTTACCAAATATTAGCCCAGAGAATAGAATTGTAGTGAAAAGTACCAGACTATGACATGGGGAAATATCTCTTGGAAAGGAAGCCAGAGCCTATGTAATCGTGGTCCTATGAACTACAGAGAATTTGATATCACCATAATTTCACTTGTGACTGGAGAATATTGTGCAAGAGGGATAGGACTCTTTCAAAAATAAAAAATAAAAAATAAAAAATAAACTATGTCTTAGATATGAAAGCAAACAAGAAAAAAGCAAAAACATTTCAACAAAGGCTAAAATTGGCTTTGGAATTATCAAAGGTATTTGCTCAGACTTGTTCTTCATTCCGAGGAAAATGAAATGTTCTTTAAGGAATGCAATTACATCTAAAACAGCATAAATTTTCAGATACAATATATGCTACACAATAATATCGGTTGTGAACACTGAAATGATATTCGGAAATTTGCATATGTTTCAGAAGTATAGATTCACTCTTCTGCCAATGTGTATTCTAATACTACACTCACCATTAAAATACAAGTATCTTCTAACACAGTCTGTTGATCTCACAATTCAGTTTCCCCTTCTGGTAGCTTCAATCTTGCTGTTAGATCTCAAGGATTCATTTTTAATTTGGATTTGTTTTCAATTTGTTCTTTTCTTTTCCTTTTTTTATATTCCACATATAAGTGAAATAACCAGGTATTTTACCTTTTTCCTTCTGATTTATTTTGCTTAACATAACACCTTCTGGTTCTATCCTTCTTGTTGCAAATGGCAGAATTTCATCTTTTATGTTTATATATATGAGTATTATTTCATTGTATGTATATACCATATTTTCTGTATCTACTCATATGGCTTTGGGTGGAAGAGGTTAATAGACTTCTTCAAAGATCTTCAGATAGCCAACAGGTATCTCTTGCTTATTATCACTTATCATGAGGGAAATGCAATCAGAATCACAATGAAATGTCAACAAGAACAATACTATGCTAAATATACCAAGTAAAATATTCAAACCACCAAAATGATAATAAAAAAAAGAGATATACTGGAAACAAGATTACATATTAGCAAGACATTAGTGCTATCTGATAAGGATTGTATAAAATAACTAAGGATGTTATAATCAATATATTATTTGAAAACAAAAATTATCATGTCAATTTAGTCTACAATATAATTGAAATAAAATCCACATTACTCGCAATAAGAAAGTAATAAAATAAATAAGATCTAGACTAATTTAAAATATAAAAAGCCCAGAATATTAGTAAAAAATATCAAAATTGAAATATATAGAGAAGTGGGAAGAAAAATATAGATAAGACTTACAGACTTGACGTCATTACTTAGTAAGTAATGTCCTATAAAGAAAAAAGGAATAGACACAAAAAGAAATAGCAGTGCTGTAACATGTCATGGAATTTTGCAAAATGACAGAAATCATGAAACTGTTACCAAGTAATGGGTTCACTGCTGACTTACATAAAAACTACTTGCTATGGCATCAGATTTTGAGAAAAGAAAAGGATTTATTGTAATTAACTGGCAAGGAAGCAGGAGAAAAAAACTGAAACAAAACTCCCCTTCTAGTAAAGGAAAGGTGTTCTTATTGATTTTGAAACACAGGTTGAGAACAAGAGTTATATATTATTGAGCATGCAGCTTACTAGGAGCACAGATAGGTTAATTTGCTTACCTTTTTTTAAGTTGTTAAGTAGTCCTAGCGTGGAGGTTTCTACTCTGATACTTAGATTCTGGGAGTTATACTTTGATGGGACCTTCACCTCTAGGTAGCCCACCCCTCTGTTGTTAGTTTCACACCTTCATGATCCCTTAGTTTGGTCAGCTTGGAGGAGAACTTAAGGTTATGTACTTGTGTGAGTGTTCAGGTTGTAGCATCAGAAGCTAAGTGTTAAGTTTCTGCTGTCTGGGAAAGCAAGACTCAAAAACTGTTACAGAAGCTTCGGAAGAAAACAAGTTGGTTAAGGGAACTAGGAAACTGGTGTCAATCTGACCTCAGTTTCAAGAACACAGATTAAAGTATAGAAACTCTATCAATTCTAAGTATTATAACTACATAAGAAGCACACCAAGGTGCACTGTAGTGTAACTTTTAAAAACCAAAGAATAGACCTATCTAAAAATGGCTAGAATGAACTCTTTAGCTTGAAGTAATAACAAATAGCAATCTTAACAAATAACAAAGATTAGAACCTGGGTATTCAAGAGAATTTGAAATCAAAAAAGAGGGAAATACATCTTTAAAATTCTGAAAAAATTACATGTTGATATAGCATGACTTATACAATGAAAATACTCTTGAAATATAAAGATGAAATAAAAATAATTGTAAAAATTAACAAAATTTGAGAAAATAAAGTGTCAGCAAAATTTCTCTAAATTGATAATGAAAGTACATCATACAGAAGCATAATGAACCCCAATGAGGACTTGATAATGGGAGATGTACTATAAATCACAGTTATAAATATATGCAAAATGTATGCTTATGCAATATGTAAAATCATATTAAGTTTTTATAACAATATTAACAAATGTATATTGGGATTTAATCTATATGTAGAGTTAAAATATAGTACATATCAAGGATAGCACAAGAGTATGCAATTGGTAAATTGACTATCATGTTTTAAGGTAGTGAATTAACTAGAAAATGCTAACAGTACCAATAAGAGTGATAATAATGAGGGAAGGTTGTTTGTTATTGCTTTTTAATAATTACTACATGAATAAAGCATATATAGGTAAAAAATGGAATCAATCAAAAAGAAAGCAAGAATAGTAAAAACCAAAATATATAACAAATAAAAATAAATATTGATATGGTAGATTTAACTCAAATACATCAGCAGTTACAGAACAACTGTGTAATGAATTAAAAATAAATATGCACTGTTTATAAGACTGATCCCTTAAAAGCAGAATGGCATTAAGTTTGAAATTAAAATAAAAGTAATAAAAAGATATTTCACAGAAACACAAATCAAAAATCAATGATTCAAAGAAATATTCCCTCTTGAGAAAGAACATGTTACTTGATGTGTCCACCACTACACCTTCCAGCACACACAAAAATATAACTTATTTGAAGATATATAAATGCTTACAACTCTACTTAAAGAATCTAAAAGAGAACATGGAGCATAGAAAGTGCTTAAAATATTTGGAGACATTTTCTTTTTTATTATTTTCATCCCTTATTTTACTCAAAGTACTATTCACTATAATTACCTTGAAATATCTCTTTCATTATAAACAAAACCCTTTTACACATCTGATCTGATACATTTTTTTCTATCACACCTTTATGGTTAGACCCTTATCCTGTATGAAATCAAGCTTGCAGTTCCTTTCCACCTGATAACAATGCCTGATAACCCTATTATGTTGTACAACCAGTTCAGTATAATGTTTTAAAGTTTGTTCATCTTTAAAACCTGCTATTTTTTCCAGAAGATGACATTGATTTCCTATAACTGACATGAGTAAATAAAAAATAAATTATTATTTAGATATTGCTATATACATTGCTTTACAGATGATTTTAATATGAATAGAATTTCAAACAATGGATCATTTCCTGGAGACCCATTGCATACATTTTACAAAATGTTTAGAAAATACATGATTCAATTGACTGAGAGATATAGTGCCTTTAATAATTAGCAAGTTCTCATATCATAAAGCAAGGGCATAAAGATGACATGAGCAGACCTGAGGTCTACTAGTGAGGATATCAAACCTGGCATGCCATTGTCAAAGTTCAGTTTGGGGAATGCTGAAACTCTAAAATTTGACTTGGGTGTATCTAAACGAATGCCTGAAACAATTGAAACTTATAGATTGCTCTGAATTTGAGAAGCTTGAAATTGTGACTCATTTCTCCCACTTAAGAACTAGTACTCTGTTATCTTGCCGGTCCGATGAGACCTCTCTCTTATTTGACAATTTGTTTCCCCTTAGATTTGGCCCCATCCTTCCATGCTGCAAACTAAGCACTAACTAATGTTAGGTTGTTACATAACCAATATAGAATTTTTTGAGTTCATAAGAAAGGACAGTGTGAGATCTCAGGATCTAATCAACATGATCTAATCAGCATGAACCAGGAGTAACTGGGGGGGGGGGATGTATGTAGGATTTAATTTTGAAACTATTTTTTTAATTCACTGTTCATTTTTGTACAGTAATTTATATCTCCCCTCAAGTTTATTCCCCACAGTTCTACCACCACATCTCCTATGAACCAATATCCACAGTCCCTTGAACTTTTCTCTCACTGTTTTAAACTATTTCTCTTCCTCTCATCTGCTGTATGTCTTAGTTCCATAGTGAGTTTACAAATGTTGTCTTCTTCTTAACCCTCTGTTCAATTTCTCTATATTCTACATATCAGTGAAAACATCCAGTATTTACCTTTTACTTCTGAATCATTTGCTTAGCATCACCTCCCTCCAGCTCCAACTATTTTGCTGCAAATAACATGAAGATTTTTTTTTGATCATGAAATAATATTTCACTCTGTACATGTATCTTAAATTATTGATCCATTCATCTGTTTGGGAGCAACTGGATTGTTTTTCATATATTGACTGCTGTAAATAATGACACAGTAAGCATAGAAGTGAAGGTTCCCTTTCAAATTAGTGTTTTTGAATCCTGTAGGTAAATCTTAGGAGTAGAATCACTTGATCATATAGTGGATACATTTTTAGTGTTTTGAGAAACCTCCTTACATGTTTTATAGCAACTAGACTAGTTTATATTTCCAACACAATGTAAGAGGGTTCAATTTTTATAATTGTAAGAATTCTTGATCTAAGGGAGAGATACTATAGAATTAAATGTGGAAGATTTTTTTATTAAAATGAAATTTTTAGCATAGACACTTTAATCCCCTCTCAAGAACCCCGGGGATAATATGAACTGACTACATGAGTAGCCCTAAAGAACTGAATAAAACAATGAATAAGCTACATGAAATCAAAATGTTAAAGTTCACACTGTGGGTAATAAGCAAAAGAAGTCAAAGGCTTGGGTAAGTGGAACTTCTTGAGTAATTTTGATAATTAGGGCAGGAAATTTCATCAGGTTATTGCTTTCCATAGGAAAGTTTGGTTGACGTCTAACATTTGCCACAATCATAAGAATATGTTTATAAGTGCCACCAGTGTCATTGAAATGCTCATTAGTTCCTGTCCTCAGCATGTCATGATTGATCTACCCTAGAAGATGCATTAAGAGAGTTAGGAATAATAGAATTGATAAGACCTCCAAACCATAGAAGTCTAATAGATGTGATTAGGCACCAAAAGCCAAATGAGTGCTGTTATTGTAATAAACAGTGGGATTAGATTAGCAATGAAGAGACTTATCTAATCCACAGATAATTAGAAATATAGTGAACATAACACAACATTCATAGCACAAAACACACTGGACACGAAAAAACTTAGTACATCAATTATATGATCAGGGCAATTCAGAAGATGGACTTTGGTTATTATTGCCAGAAAAAAAAATCACAATAACCTACCTGGATTCTGGATCTGAAATCATGTTGCGGTCCAATAGTTATGGTTGCTGCTGTTGTTTTTATGGAAAAAAAGAGAGAGAGACCAGATCTTCACAAGGAAGACTACAATATCACTACAAATATACATGCTAATAGTTCCTCCAGATGGCTCCCAAAAGGGACTCGGGACCAATTAATTGGATAACTGCATTGGGGAAGAAAGCATATTCAAACTGTTGAGGATTGTTTTTTCAGGAATGTATGATTGGGAGTTTTACCTAGTAGTGACTAAAATCCTCACCAACAGAATAAACACCTATAGAAGTGTGGTCTCAAATAGAAGCCTCTGTAACTGAACCCCTAGTTAACAAATCAAAATAATGTCACATCATGGACTAAACTGGTAGATATTGGAGTACCTCTTGGACCTAAAGGATATAGAACTGGTGGTCTTCAACATGACAAGACTCTCAAATACTATCAAGTTGTAGTCTCATTTGCTGCCATTGTGTCAATGCTGCATGTTTTCTAACTTTAGGAAGTATTTTTTTCTATTCTAATCAAAAGAGAGAACAGAGACAACATTTACATGAAATTTATATATTTTATTAATGTTAAAATACATTACATTTAATTTTTCATATAATTTTAATTAATATATATATTATATTAATATGTTTTTTGTTTTCATCTTCCCAAACTAAGCAAGATATGTTAACTCTTAACTGATGTGCAGAGAAGTAGATTTTTTTAAAATAATTGTAATGTTGCTTACATATTCATGCACATAAGTATGCATATTTGTGTATGTATATCTCATCGTTGCATTCCCTGGGGTTCACCATCACTATATCACCCGAGAGCCCACCTCTCTATCTTCCTGTACTCCTCCCTTCCCCAATTTCTTTCTCTCCCAACCCTTCCCTAGCAGCCTACCCCAGCTCCCTTGTCAGCTTATTTTGGGTTTTCCTTGTCCTTTTGTTTGTTTTTCCTATATTCCATCTATAGGTGAGATCATATAGTTTCCATCTTTTTCTTTCTGACTTATATTCCCTTTAGGTCCATTCAAATGTTACCACAAATGTTTCAAATTTGTCAGTTTTGATTGTGGAATAATATTCCATCACATAAATATACCACATCCTTTTCAACCATTCATCAGTGTGTGGGCATTTGGGTTGTTTCCATATCTTGGCAATTGTAAATAATGCTGTGATAATCATTTGAGTGCAAAGGTCTTTTTGAATTAGTGTTTTGGTGTCTTTTGGATAGATTCCCAGAAGTGGGATTATTGGATCGAAAGATAGTTCCATTTTCAGTAGTTTGAGGTCCTCCACACAGCTTTCCATAGTAGCTGGACCAGTTTACATTCCCACCAGCAGCGTAAGAGTGTTCCTTTCACTCCACAACCATACCAGCAGTTGTTGTTGCCTGTTTTTGATATGGGTCCCTTTTACTGTGTCACAAGGTATCTCATTGTGGTTTTGATTTATATTTCCCTGGTTTCTAGTGGTTGTTGAGTATTTTTTCATACGCCCATTGGCCATTTCTTTTTTCTTTTTGGAGAAGTGTCTTTTTAGTTCTCATTTTTTGACTGAGTTTTTGGCTTTGTTTTTGCTAAACTGTGTGAGTTCTTTGTGAATCTCTTATCAGACCCTTATCACTTTTATATAGAAGGGCAAAATTTTTTTTCCATTCAATTGGGATTATTTTTGTATCAGTTATTGTCTCTTTTGCAATATGGAAGCTTTTTAGTTTGATATAGTCCCAGCTGTTTATGTTTGCCTTCATTTTTTAGCATCTGTAGATGTGTCCTGAAAGGGATTTCTGAAGTGTAAGTCTTGGAGAGTTTTTCCCAAGTTTTCCTCTATATATTTTATGGTTTCAGGTCTTACATCAAAGTCTTTCATTCATTTTGAGTTGCTTTTTGTCCTTGGTGTGTGGAAGTTTTCTAGGTTCATTTTTTTTACATGTGTTGGTCCAGTTTTCCCACCACCATTTATTGAAGAGACTGGCCTTGTTCTGGTGTGTTTTTTGCCCCTTTGTCAAAGATTAGTTGACCATAGGTATATGGCTTTATTTCTGGGCACTCAATTCTGTTCCAGTGGTCTGGTGAGTACCATAATGTTTTAATTATGGCATTGTGGAGTAATTTGAAATCTGGAATTTTAGTACCTCTGTTCTCTTTCTCTCTCTATCTTTTGATCAATGGGTTTTGGATATTCAAGGTCTTTTATTTCATATTAACTTCAATAATTTTGTTCTATTTCTTTAAAGAATTTTATTGAAATTTTAATGGAATTGCATTGAAACTGTATATAGCTTTTGGTGGGATCACCATTTTGATGTTAATTCTTCTGATCCATGAGCAGGGGATATCTTTCCACTTGTTCATGTCTTGTTCTATTTCTTTTAACAATGTCTTATATTTTTTCTTTGTATAGGTCTTTCATATCTTTTTTGTTTATTTAACTTATTTTTGGCAATCACTAAATATCTCAAATTCACATTATGTTTGTGCAATCAGAAAAAAGGAGCCAGAGAATGGACTTTTCCTTCAAAGAATTGTTGTGCCATATAAATAAAAAGAGACTGCCAGAACTGCACCTTAAATAAATTAACTAATGTCTTCACAGAGATAGATTTTATATAAGTAAAACTTGAGACAGGATAATTGACCCAAAAAAAGTGATGAAATCATCCAGGGAGATATAATGATAATCTATGCCCTGGCAGACAGGGGTAGGACACATTGAATTGAGATGGAAAGTATATAGAGATACATTCAGCTATGTGAATATTTAATGTAAAAAACATAATTGAAAAAAAATTAAATTTGTTATAGAAACATATTAGAATTATGAATGACTAAAAGACTCTTAAAGTGAGGAGAGTTACATAATTATCAGGAGTAAGAGTGAAGTACAGTATTTCATGGAGTCTAAATAGAAACTGGAACTGTGGAAGGAGGATTATTAACAAGAAACACCTCAGTCATAATCAGACCTCTGTGAGGTTCATGTAAAAGCTGAAATATAAAGCATCTGTAAATGCATGCTTTTTAATTTCAAGTCAAAATGGACACAGCAATGATGTTGTGAAGAAACAGAATTGTTTTTCTACCCCACATTCAGTTTTTTCTCTAGAACATGATGTAACTAGCAAGAGTGGACAAGAACGACTATTAGCTGAGTGAACTTGTTGCATGATTCTCTACTAAAGCCCTGGGGAATATACTTATCAAGGAATTTGGGTACAGCGACCTATGTCATAAGCATTTCCACCAAGGAAGACCAGGGAGTCCTGGCATTGGGTCCTCTGCAATGGGAAAGGGCATGGCATCCAGGTATATGGAGCTGGTATCTCCAGTCATATATCATGATAATGAAAGTCAAGGTTTTTTTTTTTTTTCTATATAATTTTAGGTAATCTCTTCTTTATACAGTATACTTTTAGTGTTTTCAAACAAGAAATATTGAATTGAATCATGTAATTCACTAAAACAATTGAATAAAGTCTTAGGCTTTTGGGGGGGATTGTTGTTGTTTGTTTTGTTTTTTGAGACTAGCTCTCGCTATTTTTGCCTGTGAAACTGCAGGCTCACGTTGCCCGGGGTACCACAGAGTCAAGCAGTCCTCAGTCTCAGCTTCCCAAGTAGCTGGGATTACAGGCGCGTGCCACTACGCCCAACTATATTTTTTTGGAACTAGGTCTAGCTACGTGCCCCTGGCGGGATTTGAACTGCGGCTTCCTAGGTTGCTGCTTACAGGCATGCACCACCATGCCCAGTCTTAGGCTGTTTTGCTTGATATCAACTATACAATAACTATACAATAATAACTGTTTTATGGAAGTAAATTAAAAGTTATTCTTATATAGCTACAGTGTATTCCAGCACTGTAATGGGTGCTTTACACTCTTTATCTCAGTGAGTCTTCATCATATTTGTAGATCTGCAATAATAATTACAGTAATTTCATTTAAGACTTAAGTCAAAATAGTCAATAGCAATATAGAAAGTAAGTATATGAAATAGGGTTTTAACCCTTGCTTATCTGATTCAAAATATTTAGGTTTGATGATGGACAATCATGTAACTATGGCCAGATTGTACAATGTAAATAGAAAGGTGAATGTCTCCTTCAGAAAAGTTGTATAAGACAGTTTGAAATTACCAGTTTTTCATAGAAATCCAATGAACATAGGGCAATATTAATTATAATTAGAAATGATTACTGATAATAGTATTGTGGAGCATCATAGAAACTTATAAGCGGAGATAACTTTATCTGAAAGTTTAACAGTAGGTAAATTGTGTAAGATTTTTCAGAGACAATGGTCAATGTCTCTCAGAACTGATTTCAGCTAAAGCATAATTTCATTTCTGTGATTCCATTTTTACTGTGATTGCACAATAACAATTGTTTTACCAAAATTATTCATTCATCCTTGATAAGAAGCCATCTACTATCTTGCAAAATTGAGATTTTTCTAATTTAAGATTTAAAAAAAATCAATTTTCTTCATTGTGCCTTATATTGTGGAGCCCAATGAAATTTAGTAAATCATAAGAATTGCTTTGAACCCAATAACTAGAGGGCTTCCCTAAGCAGTTTCACAAATTGGCCTCAATAATCATAGTATACACCTTGATATTTAAAGAAGCTTTTATATATATATATATATATATATAGTTATAGAATTCATGATAAAGTTTGATTTTTACAATTTTATGAGCAACACTATTCAAAGTTGAGAATACTTTCTTAAGTCTTTGTCTCTGCAACCACTTGACAGCTGATTTTTGAGTCTCTGTCACAGTTTGATGGTGTGCACCCACCTAAGAAATAACAAATATAGGGACCTCTAGGAACAGATGGAAGACAGTCATGGATGGCTTCCCCTACTTAGGGGATTGCTAAATTAACAGAAGAATTTGGGTACTAATATTGAAATAGTTGCTGCTAGCATCACTATAGAATGCATCAGTGACAGCTGCAATTTTAAGTATTTTAAACTCCTAGTGATGCTTGAATCCTCAAGATTCAATTTATAACTATAATGTAAGCCCAGAAATAACTAGGAGAGGCTTCTTCCATGTTTTCATTTTTAATTTTCTTGTAAGAACTTTCTTATACTAAAGAGGAAATATGTGCTATGAGTCAGAATAGAAAGACTATATTATAAAAAAGGGAAAGAAGAGGCTATTTATCTAATAATCAATTTTAAGAGTTGCAAGATCACAGATTTTACTTTAGCTATATATACATTTCCCCCTCATTATTTTCTTTCATTTAAAAACAATCAAATTGGACTGAACATATAAACGCCTGTCTGACCCAAATTCTTAATTTTAAGAAGTCCAAGAACTATACTGTGGGGTCTCTGTGCTTCTCAATATTTTTGTTCCCTTTTTCCTTAGAATGTCAAGAATTTTTTTTAGAGTGATATATAATAAGGTATAGGACTTCATCCCTGTTTGATGTTATACAAAATTTTCTAACTTTAAGCATGCTTTCTGATTTTCCTTTTAGATGAATTTTTTATCATTATTTTTGGTCTGATTTAAGTCAGAATTTTTCCCTTAATTAAAAAAAAATAAATAACCCTTTGAAAGGTATATATATATATATTAATTATGAGCCATGTTTATATTTGTACTATGTACATTTATTTCACATATAAAAATAGCATGGAAAATTATTGCAATTTATCTTTCCAATCCAACATCTCCTTTTAAAGGTCTTAATGAGTTAGGATGCTGGCAATTTCAGCATTTTCAAGTGCTTTTACCACAGATGTTTTCTTATTTACTATTAATAATATGTAGAGTTAAATTACATACTAATTAAATTCATAGGTAACACTAAATTACAAATACTAACTGAAGAAAGAGCAATAGCTAACATAATGTGTTATAATGATAAAGAAGTGTGAGAAGGTAAAAGTTTATAAATTTTCCACTTGAAAAAAATGAGGTTTCTTAAGTAAAAAATGTTACTGGGCGTTTTTACCTGTCTTTGCCTTTATTAAATATGTTTGTGCTTGTACAAATCCTGATTAGAACCCTACAAGGTACTGAGTAGTACCCTACAAAGTACTTATTTACTTGATGCTCTTGATCTTTAAAAATAGGGAAACTTTGGCTGTCAAAACATAATTTCTTATCAGCATAAGACTATGTGGAATAAATTACAGCTCTCCTTCAATCACTGATTGCCTGTTTTCTTTTACATTGTAGTGAAGGTATAATTTCTTTCTAAGCATGCCTCTCTATTTTGGGGACAATGTACAAAATTTTAAACACAGGATTATAGCCTAGACCTTTGAATTTCACTTGGTAAGTGTTAATACTAACATATATTATTTTTTCGTGAGCTTTCCTTAGGAAGTTGAATTAAGAAAATACAGGAACTCATCTTATTTATTAATATAAGCCCTACCAAAAACTTTAATAAATCTAAATCAGAGACATAGTCTTCTGTGATTATTTGGATAATAAAGTAAGTAATAATACCAGAACATAGTAACTATTGATAAGTGCAGCAGTGATAACAGAGAAAATGAATGTGCATGATGTACATATAGCAAATACATATAAGTTGATATGGTTTAAGATTGATATTCTTTTAAATGCAAATTTCAAGAGTTAATAAAAGAAGAAACCCATGGAATTTTAAGAATTGTGTGATTTTTTAAAGCAAAATTTGAGAGGGTAACTAAACCATGAGTAAGATTTTTCAACAGTATATAAGATTTTGGTTAAAATATATTTGACAGAGAAATAAAATTATTATTTATGGACAAAATGAAAGCTAGAGCTTTAGTATTTTGATTTGCATTTTAATGTTGTAGACACTGTGTCCTACATCATAATTATACTGCATTTCTTATGGTTGGTAATTGTCTTTTACCAAGATATTTATAACTTTTCACTAAAACATACACTGATCTTTTTAGCACACCAGAATGGAATCATTTGATCAGTCATGAAAATAGCCACCTTTATTTTAGAAACTCTCTAAGTATAATAAATATTATTCATGGGATAGAAACATGTAAAATGGTGTTTCTGTCTTAAAGAATCTGTACTTATTGTTGCCCGTTCTTTGGATGTGGGCCATTCTTACTGGTGTAAGATGGTATCTCATTGTGGTTTTGATTTGCATTTTCCTTATTGCTAGTGATGTTGAGCAATTTTTTATGTGCCTGTTGGCCATTTGTATTTCCTTTTTGGAGCAGTGTCTTTTTAGTTCTTCTCCCCATTTTTTGATTGGGTTTTTTATTTTGCTTTTTTTAGTTGTGTGAATTATTTGTGGATATTCATTATTAAACCCTTATCATTATTGTAGAGGGCAAATTTTTTTCCTATTCGGTTGGGCTTCTTTTTGTTTTTTCTGTTGTCTCTTTTGCTGTGCAGAGATTTTTAGTTTGATGTAGTCCCATCTGTTTGTTTTCCTTCATTTTTTTTTTTTTTTTTGCCATCTATAGATGTTTCCAGAAGGGGATTTCTGAATTGTAATTCATGGAGGGTTTTGCCCAAGTTTTCCTCTATGTGTGTCATGGTTTCAGGTCTGACATCTAAGTCTTTTATCCATTTTGAGTTGATTTTTGTACATGATGTGAGGGAGTCATCTTGTGTAGAAAAGGAACACTCTTACACTGCTGGTGGGAATGTAAACTGGTCCAACCACTATGGAAAGCTGTGTGAAGGACCCTCAAATTAATTAAAATGGAACTACCATTTGACCCAACAATTGCTCTCTTGGGAATCTACCCAAAAGAGACTTCAATGTAGCTACAAAGGGACACCTGTGTTTGGATGTTTACTGCAGCACTATATATAATTGCAAGGACTAGGAAGCAACCTAAATACCACCACACAGATGAATGGATGAAAAAAATATGGTAAATATGGTATATATACACAATGGACTATGACTCGTCAATTAAAAATGACAAATTTGATAATTTTTATGACAACATGTATGCACTTAGAAGAAATCATATTAGCAGAAACAAGTCAAAAAGAAAAAGAAACCAAATGGTTTCACTAATATATGGGATATAGGGAAACAGTAAACAAAAGCCATGGGGAAAGTCAAAACAAGCTAAGCACCAAACTGAAGCACACAACTTCAGGCAAGTAGGAAAGGGGGCAAGTGGGAAATGGTGGGGAGGGTGAGGGGTAAATCCCTGGGATTACAATGATGTGAAATTTATATATAAATAAATTTTAAAAATAAATAATAAAAAAGAATCTGCAACTGGAATTTATAGATTAAAAATTACACTCAAAAAAGTACAACAGTAGTAGTGTTAAATGCTATTTGATTATTAAAGATAAAGTATTCTTCACCTCATAAAAAACGTATTAATTGGAAAATATGACCATTGGTTAAGGCTCTTTGAGATGAACTGACTTTAAAACACAAAAACATTTATATCAGTAAGAAGATAAAAACATTGTGCAAAGTAGGATTCTGAATTTTAAAAAATACTTGGATATAGAATTATTTTCTCAATGTGGATAGTTTTATTTAAATAGACACTAGCTTAGGTATAACATGAGGAAAGTTTACAAAACATTTTTAAGTTTAGAGCTGTTCATTTTTTTAAACATGCAGTAACTTGAAGGATATTTTTTTATATTTATAAGGCAGTACTCGTACCAAAAGGAATGTAAATATTTGTAAGAAGAATTTGGATAAGAGTTTATATCCTGGTCAAATATATTACAAAGAACCCCTAGCATATTAAATGATTGTAAGAGCAGTGACTGCTGCAAAAATGAGGCCATTGCAATGACACAGAGTCAATCTTCTTATCTAAGAGAAGAGGAATGCGTTCTACTTAACCATCACCAGGTCATCCTGATTTCTTTTCCTGTGCATTTTTTGTTCCAGGAAAAAAAAAAGTCATCTGGAGAATAGTGAGCACTCTGTATCTTCGCTCAGAAACTTACCTGTTTTTAAAAAAACCAAGTTTTTCTATCTAACCTACTTTAGGGTATTTTTGCCCAGTTGTTTTACTCTTGCAAAATCTGCTATTCTTGCAAGATAAGCAGAAACAGGAAAGTGGCATAATCATGAGTTCTATAACTTTGAAATTTGATCCATGAAAGAAACCGGTTCTTAATTAGGTAGTAGTATTGACACAGAAAATCACTCTTGTAGAGCTTGATGAGTTAGAAAGACTATAATCTAAGTCTTTGGTATTTAATGTGATGGGCTGCTTCCCATTAAGATCAAACAGAGCTCCCGAAAATGAGACACTCAAAAGAATCCCATGGTGTTTTCAGAAATTAAGCCATTCAAGAGCAAGTCTCAATCAGTAAAAATCATTTGCAGTATATACATGAGCTATTGTCTCCAATCATAACTAACTCCCCACTTTCTATCTTCAGTATCACCCTTGACGTGATGACAAGGCTCTGTTTTTTTTTTTTGTTTTTTGTTGTTGTTGTTGTTGTTGTTTTTTCTATTGACTTATTTACCTTCTATCTTTGGGTACAGTGCTTCCCAAATAATAGTTATAATTTCACGACCTGATCTGCAGAGATCAAAAATTGTATTTGACATACTTATGGCTTGCTTTTTATACCTGCCCACATGTGTAAGTACAGGTAAATCTACAAATACTACTCATCTTTCAGCTACTAAACCTGATTGAATCATGTCCTTATTTACAACCAGCCAACTTCCAGCTTCCATTAGATAATTGACCTCATTGAGACTTTGCATAAATATAGGGATTTGAATTCTCTAGGTATGAGTTTGCAACAAAGAGAATTATATTTTATAAAATCAGTGCATCAAAAACAGGCAGAAAATATTGGAGTGAAAAAGAAACAAAAACCATGATTATAACCATCTCAGTTCAAAACTGAGATGACAATGGTCTGAGCTAGAATAAATATTGTGACTATACTAACAATGGGAGGGGTGTAGACATGTTTAGAGAAAAAAAATCAATAGGACCTAATAATTAATGTAGTAATTAAAAAAGAGAAAAATGTGGCCTTGTATTAGAACCTGTTAATTAAGAGACAAGAATACCATGAAAAAAAATGGGGAACTCAGATTAGAAAATGACAATATATAGAGATGAAAGGTCAAAAGACAAAACTAAGCCAAATATTATGTAATATCAAAAAACAGATTTTCACTGAAAAAGGACAAGAGGGAAGAGAAAGAGTAAGAAGAAAGAAGAACAGAAAAAACTAACATTCATCAAAAGCTGGAATGTTTTCAGGGAATAGTTGCTAAGCAGAATCAGTATCTAGCTAAAGAATAAAAATAATATAATTTTGTGTATTATGATTTGTAGTTATGATTGAATCTTCTTGTCTACTAAAGAGCTTATCTAGAAAAAAAGACTAGATAGCATTAAAAATAAACGAAAAACACAAAGAAAACCTCTTACTATGAGACGTAAACTTTTTTAGTAGTTCATTGGTAGTTTTCTTTCTCCAAATCAAGTCTGGTAAATTAAGAATGTTGTTGTCAAAACTACTAGAGTCATGGTAGAACAAAATGCTTTTAGTTTTGCTTTGTTTTTACTTTAAAAAAATCCATACATATTGATTTTATCTTAGAAGTTTGAAATTAAATGAAATAAATTGGAACATTCAAATACACAAATGAAACTGAATAATATTAGGTAATAAAGAATATTTTCACCTGGAAAAGTTGGACAGTTTGGTATTAAGTTAACATGAAATAGTCAGAAAAACTTTGAATGGCATCTTCATTCAGACTTTTGAAGGTGAACTTAACATAAATAGTAGTTTATACAGATGTCAATCTATAGTGATATACACTTGAAACCTAATTAAATTTACATTGCAATATTATTTCAATTAATAAAAAATGAAACAATACCTTAAATGACACTTGAAAAAATATTCAATATTTTAAATAAGATACTATTTGAATATTAAATCTAAAAATATAAATTATAGTTTTAAGATAACACAAACTGACTAAAAAATTCTACGTTGAAGAAAATAAGCAAATAAGAATGAGAATTATGTTATATGTGTTCTAGAGAAGAAAACATCTATAGCTGTTAAATATTTTTTAGCAAAGATTCACACCCTACTTTAGTCTCCAGCTTTCTTTGACTCCCAACATTCTCAATATATATTTTTTTATAAAAATGTATATATATATATTTAAAATGTAGAACCATAGATAAGATTCAAAGTCATATAATAATTGTCAAATGATTATAATGATCATCTTTTTCTTCTCACATATTAATCTCAAAATCATTTAAAGTGAGAGAAGGTAGATACCAGAGATTACATATTACATGATTGCATTTAAATGTCATTTTAGAGAGGAGAAATCTATGTGCCTAATAAATAGAATAGTCATTGACAAGTGATAGGTTTGGGAGAAGGGGCTGAGTGCCCAGAAGCACAATGTCACTTCTCTGATGGAGAGGCATATTTTACATCTAGATTTGGATAGTGGTTACACAACTACTGTAGGCATCGTCAAAAATCATAAAATCCTTTTTCTCAAAGATGTGATGTATTGAGGGTGTATAGTTTAGTAAATTTTAGATTATTTTAAATGAAAAGATCATATTCTATCAGGTAAGAGTTTAGCTGGTTATATTTAACTATGGATTGTGTATATCAATTATAATCCTTTTTGGTGACTTTGTACTCATTAAGTTCTTGGTGATTACATAAAAAGTTGGAGAAGAGATTAAAATGTACTTTTTATGAATAAAATGTACTTTTATATAATGGGTTTTATATGATCCTTTTAGTGCAGAGCTTAGGTTGCATTTTCTAGGATTTTACCTAGGTGACCAATCTGGTAAAAGGCATTCATCCTTAAATTACCAGATCCAGACACTATACTATGAGCTATATTTTCATAGTTGATTAAAATATGTAAACCTAAAGTTTCATGTAAATATTTCTGTGTTCTTTATAAATCATGCTCCAAAATTTTATTAATATATTTTTTCCTGTAATGTCCTGTTAGAAATGCTACTAATTTATTTTCTTCCAAAGATGAGTCGTTTTATATTGAGAATGGATGTGTCATTTATACAGAGATTGTTACATGGTTGAACATCATTAATATTATTACAATAACTTCATAAAACAGATCAAGAATATGGGTTTATTACCATCTATGTAATTACATCGATGATACTTCATCTAGTATATTTTTCCACTGTAAGGTTTCTTTTATTATTGAGGATGTGTGAGAAAGGTTTTTCCCTAATTTAGTCCACATTTTACTTTCAACATGAAGTGTGCTAAACCTATTGAACCATAGACCTTTGGTGAATTGATCTCTTCACTTGCAGTATTTACCGCTCCGGTAAATTCGGTGTACATAATAACCAGCTGTCGACCTCCAGATGCAATAGAGTCAAGCTGCTTAAATTCCTATCCTTGCAGACTCACACGTTTCAATGCTTTTATTTGGAAGCTTGGTCTACTGCTGCTGTAAATAATTTTATACTGTGGAAACTAATATCATGCCATCTTTGTTTTTCTTTATTTAAAAGCAAGGGATATTTGTGATAAAAGTTGAGCTATGGTAGAAACTATCAACGTCTTTTAAGAACATTTTGTCTAACAGAAGTTCATATTCAAAAGCATTTCCACTAAAATGGTACTTCAAAAAATATTTTTTGATATAACTATTTGTGGACTAGAAGATTGGTTATAATATCATGTATACTTCAATTTTGATTTTAACTAGACATTTTTTAAGTGAAAAATTAGTCCCTGATAGTGTTGATAGAAAAAAGTGTGTAATATAAAATAATATTAAAAAAAATGAATACTATAAATAAGTGATGGCAGATAAATGGCCAGTGGCCTAAAGTTTTCTAGAATTAGACTTTCATTCCTCTGTTCCTTTCTTCTCTTAGAAGAAAAAAGACAATATCACACACACACACACACACACATATCATGTAGTTTGGGTTGTCCCTAAACTACAGGGAATGAAGTAAAAGAGTAAGTGCAGCTTCATTGACTCAGAAACTGTCAGATGGTATCTCATTTCAGAAGAGGTGCCTCATTTAATCTGCTGCAGCTCAGTTGACATATAACCTACCTTGGCAGAACACTAAAGCGTATGAAAGACGAAGGTCAGCAGGAAGGACTGAAGTACCTATTAAAATGCCTAAGCTTGAGATTTGGAACTGTCCGAATTTGAAAAATTGATGACAGAGTTATATATAGATTAGTAACAAATATCAAAAACTGACAGAGACAGTGAAGGACCAGTTGATCTTTTCTCAGTCAGGATGATAAAGGGAGCATAAGACTCTATTGACACTACCTCCAGGAGGTTTTATGATTGACAAAGAAGACATGATATAATGCTTAGTATTCATGTTATTATGAAGGTATTCCTGATGGTTGAACATTTTAAGAGTTTATTATGTTAATACTTCAGTAAAATTGAATTACTAGGATAACAATGATTAGCAGTGGCATTTTAAATAAGAGAATCTAAAATGAGGGAATTACACAGACTCCCTCATATCAATTTAAAGATAGTACAACTGGATTGAAGACAGTTATGAAATAATAGATTACCTATTTCAGATTGCTTTTGGAAAGTAAGACAGCCACAGTGCATTAATACCAACAGTCCTTGATGTGATGAGTATCATATCATAACATCAAAAAAAGTATGGTTCTGTACCTCTATGTCATAGATAATGTTGTCTCAATTAAAAAAATATTAATAAAAAGGCAAATGAAACTTGAAAAGCAAACACCTGTTTTTCACCACATCATCTTTTCTACTGGACAGCCGAGGATCACTGTCTCTGCCCTATGCCATAATAAGTGACTCTATACCAACAGAGCACTAAGCTAGGGAGGGAACTTTTCCTGTTACAGATAAAAGTTGTAAAACAAAACAAAAACAAAAAATTAGGTAATCATTTTCTGATGATTAATTTTTCTACTTAAAACCAAATTTTCCCCCCAAGGAAATGATAATTGGAAAGTTATAGTGAAAGATACAGACTAGTTGTGACCATAATAAACTCGTATTATCTATGCGGAATTAACCAGAGAGAGGCCGCCAGTACCCAATGCTTGAGTTTTATGCAAATCATGTTAGATGGTTGATTAGCATAGCAGTACATGATGGCCATATGACAAATGACAAACTGATTTTGCAAAGGTGGTGACCACAGAATAACATATATAGATTGGGAGTCATTTAGTTATGTCTCCCTCATTGTAAGCCATCTAATTAAAAATGTATATATTTACAAAAGCATCAAGTTGAATTGTATAAGATACTTTCTTTCAGCCCACAGTTCTCTTTAAGTCACTGTATTAAGAATTCAGTTAGACTTGTACCACAGTAACAAAACTAAAGAAACATTCTAACTTTTATGTATGTCTAGATTTTAATGAAGTACTGTGGAAACTGATTACTTTCACGAAAAATATAAAGAAACAACAACCCCCCCCTCCAGAGCTTGATAATTAAAATTTTTGTTTTTAAAAACTATATGAATTTTTAAATTGTATCAATCTGTACTTTCTCACTCTAATAATGTGTAAAAATGTTATACAAATCAAGGTAACATTTTTTCTGTTTTAATAAGAACTTCTTGTGTTGAGGTGTCAGATCAACACTGAGACAGATTATTTTAGCATAGTTAAGATAAATTGATATCGAAGAGAGTTGTCACAATTAAATTAATCCTTTAATCATCATATCACTCATCTTCAATGTAGCAGCTTTTGTCTAAAAAGGAAACAAATACTTTGAACCCAAAGTATTGGAAGTCATGGAAAAGAGGGTCAGTTTATGAAATCTCAGTATTTATAAATAAATCTTGACCTTCATAAGTTTATATATTATAGAGTTATCTTACATATTGCATATTAAATAATGCATGCTAAATATTGTGTATCATGTGTAAATTTGCACATTATGCTTTCTCAGTTTTGTTAGATTTTGACATATATATTCCACAACCATTTAATTAATTTAAAGATTTACTACATTCCAAATAACTAAGGTATATGAACTCATCTTTATTATATATATATATATATATATATATATATATATATATATATATATATATATATCTGGTTATGGGTATGTATTGTTTGATTTCTTAAGTCCTTAGATCTTCCCATATAGATTATTATTGTATAATTGAAAATAAAATAGTCACTGGCTCTATGATGTCTGAATAGCCAAATCCCTTATCAAGAACGTAGCTGCACTTTGCAGCCTCTGTGCAAGAATTTTATCACCAAAAGAAGATTCATACTTCATGTTAGAACCATGTGATCGTATGCTGATGGATTAGAATGCATATAAACTTATTGTAGGTTTCCTCTCTGTCTTATATCTAATGTGTTGGCAGTTGTATTACTTCCCTAGGGCTGTCATAACAAAGCACCACAAACTGGGTGAGTCAAAGATGAAATTTATTTTATCTAGGTTGGAAGTCTGAAAGCTTTGTATTGGCAGGATCTTGCTCCTTTTGAAAACCATCATTGTCTCTTAGATTCCTGGTGTTTTTCTGTAATTCTTTAATATTTGTAAATATATCATTGAAGCATATCACCCATGCCTATCAGTTATTTTTCTCTTTGTTAAATTTTTCTCTTTGTTAAATTTTTCTCTTTGTTAAATCAAGTCATGATGAATTAAGGTTTTCTCCTACTCCAACTTTCTATGGCCTCATATTAACTAGTTAGATTTTTATACTGAACCTTAAGATCATATTCTGAGATGCTCAGAATTAAGAATTTAGCATATCTTTCGAGAGGATCCAAATTAATGCATTATAGTGGGAATATGCATATATATACATATATACACACACATATATATACATTACATATATGCACAATGGATATATATTTGGGCTGTTAAAATCCTTGAAATTTTCAGGGTTACCAGATATGTTTCATTGTTGCTGGTTTCTTCAAAGTGTTTCAAGAAACAAGAGGTAGAAGATTCCATTATCTGGGCATCATTTCTGTGTGTGCTAATGCTTCATTTCTTCTATATTCTGTTGATCATAATTGTAATTAGGCTCAGCATATTCAAAGGAAAGAGCGCTTTTTGCGTACTCCTCAAAGGGCAAAGCATTTGAATTCATCTTTAGTCTGCCACAGACTACAGTTAAGTTAACCCAAAACTTAATTGTAAGATCCAAGATAAACGAGGTCCTGTCCTTAACATGCTACTGCAGATTTTCACTGATTGGTATTTTTAAGCAAGGAAATGATAAATACTGAGGTTAGTAATTTAGCTTCCAGATACAGTTTTTCTTGTCCTAGTAGGTAGCAATTAAATTGATTATTTATATTTTGTATCAAGCAACCAATCTGTGGAGTGAACCCTTGAATGTAAATATTGAACAAAGTTCAATGAAGAATTAAGAATTATCTGTTTTTAATTTATTTTTAATTAATTAATTATCTTTAAATTGAGGAAATATGTGAATTCCCCCATCAAGTACCACTGCTGTAATGTATCGACTACCAAACCATGCATAGTCGAATACCATAGTCCATAAATTAATAGATTGATAGTTGTGTTCTCTAGTACAAGTAGGTCTTCCATCATTGTGATGTTATCAAAACTAGTTAATCCTAAATCCACAAGAATAAGGAAAAATATCATTGAAGGAATTATTTACAAAATTGTAAAAAGGGATGTTGCTATCCTTTCCCTTATTTTCCGAGAAAATTGTAGAGAAGACCCTAGAGATTTATAGCTATATTGGTCAGTGATAAAGGGAAATAATAATCACCCTGACCTCATATATGTTTTAGCTCACAAGATTTTTTATTCTATTCTATCAAATGAATAACTAAAGTTAAAGACTGATGATCACATACTCATATTTGTGAATTCCTTTAGGTTCTGCATTGCCATAAAATGAGTTTCTGGGTCAAATGTAATATAATGTAGAATATCAAAAACAAGCAGAGTAATAGACTGCAAGAAAATTCCAGATATATGTGTGTATTTGTATATGTATTAATTGTTCTTTGCAATATGAATATACACTATGTATTATTTTTTGCTATAGAAATGGAAAATAATCTATTAGTGTATGTGAATTGCTACAGCAAATATACCACATATGGAAACAAACCTGACTTAGCGTAAACTTCAGATTTAGTTTATAATGATACATAGTCATTTTTGAACATGCAAAAGGTGAGGAAAGGCAGTATGTTGTATAAATTTTCAATCTTCCATCTTTAACAACTTTGATTTTGACACTATTTCTACAGTTCCTTTAATTTTCTTTCAGAGATATTCTGTTTTGTCTTTTCATTGCTAATGTATGGGGAATAGGGAAAAGAAGTGGTTCTGAAGAACTTTCATTTGACCCTTCTTTCTATCATACCACTCAGTGGGTAAGGGATCATTGTCAGCAATTTTTGAGTTTTTTTTAATTATAACATTCCTTCTGGAATTAAAAAAATATATATCCTTAATATGGATGTTTGCTCCATGGACTCCACTGGGAAAAGGTTCAACCCAATGCACTATAAATCAAGAAAAATGTGGCAGTAGTAATAGTTTTGAATGATTTTTATTAATTAGAATTGATAATTTATAGTTCCATGGAAATCCAAACTCCAAAAGATTTACCTTTTTTAATCAGTAGTCATTTTACTAAGTGGTTTCAAATCCCACTGTGAGAAAATTGAAGATTTAGTTTGGTTAGAACATAGTTCTTCCTCAAAGGGATATTCTAACCCTTCAATAAAAGAGACATATATTTAAACATTGACTTTTGTCTGGGAATTGGATATAAAAAGAAGTGCCTTTATAGTCAACAAAATCAATGTTTTTTAACAAACCTAAATACACACATATATTTGTATATGCTAAGCACGCACACTAATATTCCACTAACTGTTCTTCTCTACAATCCTTATGATAAATAATACACTACTATAGATGTCTGTGGAGGAAGGGGATGCTAGACCCTCCCATCCATGTGTCTGATTATAATAGAAACCAACTTCCCTTCTGTTGCTTTCAGAACCTCAGCACCCCCACTGACCAACTGAATCTATTTGATGCAGATTCAAGAGGTTTGGTGATGATGAACTCTTTTTTTTTTAATGTGTTTGTGTGCTATTGGTTTGTCTTGGAGAAGTATGTTCTTTCTTGCAGTAGCTGCTCTGCACATTGTTGTTTGGCTGGCTCATTTGTTTTCTATTTGTTGCATTATATGAGGATTTTTGTAGATTTTTGATAGGAACCCCTTGCCAGATGTATGATGTGCAAATATTTTCTCGACTCTTATTTGACTGAATAAAAATCAGTTCCTGAATTAATCTCACTGTCAAGAATTAAATAAAAAGGCAAAATAAGTAAATATGGAACATGGAAATACAAAGAATATTAACCTTCCCAGAAATCAGTGTTTCCTTTATAACTGCATTTTAATTTTACTTAAATGTTTTTCACTTAACCTTTTGTATCATCTTCACTATCATGATTAATTATGGTGGATATAAATATATATCATTTGTTTCATGCCATATTATGAACATTATTTTCAATTAAAAAAATAGAATCAAATGAAAATATGAATGTTAATATGGTTTTGAATTGCATGTAGAAGAATTGAGTTGTGTGGGACATATTGAAATTGAATTTGAGAGGGGAGTACATATATGTGAATTTTTGTTTCTGCACATGTGTGTATATGTGTTTGAACAACAATTTGACTGGGCTTTAGAAATGTAAATTAACAGAAAATGGGGAATCCTCACCTACTGACATAAACATAGAAAATCTATATTTTAATATTATTGTTAGTATAACTTCCATTATGTTAAGAGGCTTAACTGATGAACTATATGAAGCCACAACCCAAGTGGGGAAGAAAACAACAAATGGAAAATAATGTGCTCTTCTTGTTTTCTAAATGCCTGTTTTTAGTAATTTCCCTGACTAGACGACTCCCTTCCCATTTCCTAGGACTAGTAAGCACTCTAATTCTTTTTTTAGTGAAACTAGTTCAGTGTGGTTATCTGTTATATATAAGGACAGTGAAGCTTAACGTAAAGAAAGCAAATTTGTAAATATTCTTAATTATAACTGCTGAAATTAATTTTACAGCTGCAAGGAATCAACAACGACTACGAATTTAAGTGACAATTAATGAATTTTTGTCTTTGCTAAATAAGAGTTTTCAGTGTTTGGCTTGGTGAATTTGTTAACCATTGTTTCCAAATAAATTGATGATTAAACTACATAGTTTTTAATGTTTGTTAGCAATGTATTGTAGGAAATTATTGGTTTCCACATAACTGGTTTTTTTCACAATGATGCATTCCTCAGTGTGCATGAATAAATGTTAGTCTCAGATTCAACAATTTTCTCAGTAGGGCTATAGACACAGCAGGGGAAAATGCACAAGTTCTGCCACTTTTGTATCTACAAGATGATTTGTTTATCTTATTAGTAAAATCAACTGAGTGAAACCAAAGTGGAAGTGCCTGAGAAACTCTGTTGGTGCATTTTTCAGAAATGTTGCAAATATGGACATGCAGTTGCCTGTAACAACTAAATCTTTTGTTTGTATCAAATTTATTTAGATGCTTTAAGACCTGCATATTGATCTAGCTTAAGTCATTCTTTCGAATCTCATGAAATTCTGCTCAAATTGTGAAATAATATTATAGAATTCTCTTGGGAAACATAGAACTATTCTGTGAAATTAAAAATAATATTTCCATCGAATAAATTGTTACAGGAAATACATTTCTTATCTTTACTGATTTTGCACTTTTGATTATTTCATTTTATATGCTTTTCAAGTAACAATGGATTACAAAATAGCTATAAATTTTCAATACGTAAGTTATAACATACGTATACATAATTATAGTATTAGCTAAGTTACAATAAGTAACATAAATATACTTTTACATGTTTTATTTAAGCATATATCTATACTGCTACATATGCATTTGTATTTATAGTAATAAACATAAAGTATATATAATTGTATTTATAAAGTATATCTAATTCTATATATATATATTTTTATAAATCATTAGCTTTTTCATTTTAATTTTACTTGTGGTGCTCAGTTCTGGCTAAGTGGGAATATCTTTTCTCAGAAGACTTATAATGAAAAAATAACACTCATTCCTTTTAATTTCTATTACACCCAATCTCAGAGATGATTATGAGATAAATATTGCCGAAAGCCCATGGTTACTGTGCTCTGAGGACAGAAAGTAGCATGTATATGAGAAGGGAATCAGGATAAGTTTTATTTAATGTCTATTTTATTTAAGTATAAAACTATTTAAATAAATTATGACAAAGTAATTGTTTTTCTACTGACAGGAGGACAAATGACAATGGATTCAACTATGAGATTGAACATTAGTGACATCATTTTAGAAAGAAAAATTAAAAATTCCAAGTAATGAATGAGAGATTAATGAGTTCTTGGAACCTGGATGAGTTAACACTGATTATAAGGTAAAAATGAGGTGGCTAGGGACTAAGGTATATCAAGCAATAAATTCATTGAAAGTGTATAACTGCTAAACTGAGTCTAAGACTTGAAATTCATTACCAAAGCTAGTAAAAATACAAAGAATAATCATTGCATTTAAAAAAGATAATGATGTCTTCTTGGATAAATAAAGCCCAAGGAGAGTAACTCAAGGGGCACTTGGTAATGTGTCCAATAAAAGAAAAAATCAAGCGAAGTGAAAAAGAAATAAAAAGGACATAGCACATAGGAACTACCACATCATTTGAGAGAGCTTCTTTTTCCCGATTAAATGAGGATGGTTTGGCTTGTGCTCACTTTAAAATATATAACTTGAGCTGACAAAGGAAAATAATCTATAGAAATCTCACCCTACAGTCCTGTTTTTTGACTTTACTGGGTATATTTACTGCAGAGAACATTAAGATATTGTGGCGGAGGGGGGGAAATGACTGTGTGTAAAGACTGGGAGTTAACTATGTGATCACCATATTAGAGGAATGAGGGTAGGTGGAATATAGAGGGGGTCTACATAGAAGAAATAGAACATTGTAATTAATAATTGAAACATATAGATGGGAATTTGGATGCAGGTTATTTTCAAAAAGACTAGAAAATCTATATGATGAATAACAAGATTTAGGCAATTAGACTGGAAACAATAATTTAATCTGAAATTAGGCATCAAATATACAATCTTGAAAAATTAATACTGTACATTAAATACTTAGACATGAGTGTGCAACCAGAATTATAATGTCTCCTGTTGAATATACACATAACAAATAAAACTATTTGCTACAGATAAAGTTGCAAGAATACAATTTAAATAAAAACATCAGTGCCTTCTTTCCCAAATTTGCCCTGTCTAACATTTAGTTCCCTAAAACCTCAGAATCTTACTGTTTTAAGATAGGATTAGTTGCACATATAGTAGAGGCTTAGTTGATAATTCAGGAGTGCTTTGGGAATTAACAAGAGGATTGACAAATTAGAGAACATGAGCTATACCGGGCCAGTTTTTCTTCAGCAAACATTGTTAGAAAAGTAAAATAGTCATGGAGAAAAATGAAAAGTGAAATTGACTTACTAAGTCTGGATATAAAAAAACAAAAAGTTTTCTGAATGGATTAATGAATTGACTATATGACATGAAGCCGTAAAAATTTATGTAGACAATAATGGTCCATGAAATTGGCCTTAAAGATCACTTTGTGAGACTCAACTCTAATGGCAAAAGAAACAAAAACCTTTGGATTCCCACATTATACTGAGATTACTAAAGAAAAATGGAGTTGATACAAAAGGTAGAAGAAGTCAAAAGAATGGTTGGAGCGATATTATAACTTTGGTATTAGGCATTATAACCTAATATATATTTGATGAAGTATGAACCCATAATCTTCAAATATATTTGGATTGTTTTTGGTTTTGTCTCTTCATTTTCTGTTTCTTTGATTTCCACACAAAATAGACAATTTAGTTGTTCTTTTGATTGTTTTCATTGCCTTAATAGATTTATGCATAGTAGTTGCTAATAAGAGAAAATGTTCTTAAAGTACTAAATTTTACTTGTGAGAAACAGTAATAATATTAATTTTAAGTACAAATTATACATTATGCCTTCCAAGTGACAGACATTGCCATATTGGTTCCACTTCTAAACTCAACGTTAGGAAAGTTATTATCAAGCCAGTTTGTATTGTCTGATAGTATTGATGTGACCATAGCCTGACCTAACCTAGGCTGGAGGTCACCTAGCCTTGCTTCTAGGTCAGAGTCACCTAAGCCTCACTATTAGGCCAAAGGTCGTTTTCAACCCCAAAATCTCCCACTCTAGGAAACCAGGTGCGAGTTTGCCTCCAACCAATCAGAGGGCGACAAGCTTGCTTGACTGGTTGTCTGATAGAGACCAGTCAACTGGAAGACAGCTCAATTGCGCCAGATCACCAAAACAGCCTTTCAAGCTTGCTAAACCCATCCCCAAACAGAGGTTAACCGAGTGGAGGATGACCCTTTGGTACTAGATCACCTCAACAGCCACCAGAACCTAAAAACTGTATAAAAAACTGGACTCGGGAATAGAGGGGGTCCAACCTCCATGTTCTGATGGGACCACTTAGGCGGTAGATCAGGGTGAAAGTGGACCCTAGCTTAAGCTAGTTAGTAAAGCTTTTCTTGTTCTTGCATCGTGTGTGAGTGGAGGGTAGTTTATTCCAAAATCCGTGGCACAGATTTTAACATTTGGGGCTATTGTCTTATTTCAGCACATTTTCAGGTTTTATAGTACAGTAAATCTTACAGTTCTTGCACCTCTTTATTTTTACTGTTTAGACTGCATTATCCCAGAAATGTGTTTTTTAGCCCTTTGTTTTTTATTTTTTATTTTTGTTTTAATTTTTGAGACTAGGTCTCGTTATTTCTGCCCGTGGAATCACAGGCTCATGTTGCCTGTGGTACCATGAACTCAAGCGACCCCCAGCCTCAGCTTCCCAGATAGCTGAGATTACAGGCGCTCCACTACGCCCAGATTTTTTGGGGGGGTGGGGACTAGGCTTTGCTATGTTGCCCCAGGCAGGACTCGAACCGAGATCTCCAGTCCCAGTTGCTATTCCATAAAATGTTGCTTCAGGCACGTACCACCATGCCCGGCATATTCTTAACCGTTTAAACATAAACAAAAATCATCAACTCATTAATTAACCCCTAAACAATACAAAAACATTTTTTCGATTTTATTGAGATAACATTGATTTGCAACACCAAGTATTATCTCCATTTCTAAAATTTTCTTAAGTCTGAAATTTAGTGCATAGTGCACATCTCATTGATAATATCTTATTTTAATCTATGAGATAGGTGCAAATCATAATTTTGTTCTGAACATTTTTTTTTGTAATTTAAGAATGATTTCATAAAGATATTTCACCTAAACACATAATAATTTATTGGGATATTTGTATCTTGATAATTAGAATTCTCCTTTATAAGAAGGTAATTTCCCTAAAAAGTGGGAAGTAGGTTGAATAGCTTTCCATGATTTAAGAACATTTCAAAGAAGTTGAAGAAAGAGTATAACTTTGAATAATAGAAGGGACTATCCCTTGCCTGGTAGAATTACAATGGAAAGAAAAATGACTGCCTACGGTGCTGATTTTCTCATTCTGACTCTGGAGCAAACAACCACAGGAACAAGAAAATTGGATGGTTGTACAATTTAATAGACCTAATTCATCAATAAATACCTTGACAAAAGAATAGTTGCAGAATTTTTAAGTCTTAAGTCATAGGCAATGATTTTCTCTCCTTCAGAAAATTTGAGATATCAAAGAAAACAATATCTGCTAAAAACACTATGATCATCTCTCTGAATTACACCACAGATCGAAAGTGTTCAAAAAACAGTTTATGTTTCTAATACAGATATATTTTATATATTTTGAAAAATACAAGTCAAATATAAGTGATACGAGAGGTGATCAAACTATTAGCCTTGTCAAAAGACGTACACACATTTTTGAGTTTGCTAAATATATAAATGAATGAATTGTTATTTCTGAGTATGTTATCGTTGATAACTTCATGAGGTATTTGAAACCTATTAGGTATTCACTTTTCATGTTTCCGTTTTGCAGCTTGTATTTAAATACTCTTAATCTCATCACTTTTTATACTTAAACTGTGGAAAATTTCATTTTAGCCTCTAATTCTGTATTTTTTTTTCATTTCCAATCCATGTAACATATTTTGCCAAAATTACAAAATGTGTTTTAAATAATACTCCCATTTACAAGTTTGGAACTCTGCCCTGGCTTACTAAGAAGACCATATATCATTCTGAAAATTTCCCAAGTTTGCTGATGAATTTTATGACCACACTTATTCGTAAGTTTGTTGTTCCCAAACAATACTTCCACAATAATCCTACAACACTTTATCCAAATGTGCCTTCACACAATTATATTCATAGCTAGAGGAATTTGTTTTGTTACCTTCTTTTGCATCTAAGAAAAATGTGTGGGTCACTCAGTTTTTGCAGTATTTTTCCATTTTTTAGCATATGCGATAGATTTCTTAATAAAACCAGATCAAGTTTTCTCATTAAAGGACTGTTCATTCAGTCATATTCACTCATACTCATTATGAATTTTCATTTATAGCTCTGACTCTTCCAAGTCTCCTGCACTCAGTTACTACAAAACATATGAGTACTTACAAAAATTAGCAAAGGTATAAATAAATAAATAAAATCAAACACCAAAAATTTTAAAAGCAATAATAAAATAGGGATGATTCAATTAGCGAAATGGACAGATGAAAGAATTTAAAACATAGAAATAGAGGACTAGTATTATGACATAACAAGATGAGAATGACTCTCTAGTATCCAAACACAAAAGATGAAGGATTAAGTCTCTAAAGATAAAGAGCTCAAAACTGCCATAATAGATTCAAACAGATTGAAATAAAACCCTAAAGACTAATAGATCAGAAAGATATAATGTCATTCACTACACATGCCTCAAACAAAGGAGTATTAAAGTATATTTAACAACTATTAGCAAATGTAACAAAAGACATTGGCAGCAATACAGTAGTGGCAGGAAACTTGAACATACACATCAATGGACAGAGAAGCCATCCCAAAACTCACAAAGAAACAGTAGCTTTAAATAAGGAATTAGACCAGTTGGATCAACTAGATTATTTAGAGGATACTATATACCCTGAGGCTGAGTACACTTTCTTTCCAAGTGTGCTTGGGATACTTTCCAGGAGAGACCATGCATTTGTTGATAGCACATGTGTCAGTAAATTCATGAAGACTGAAATCAATTCAAGGTCTTTTCTGGGCTCTGTGGTAATAAATTTGAAATCAATCACAGAAAGTAAGGAAAGTGAAAAACTGAAACTCAAACCAGTAAAAGGGAGGAAATAATATTTGGTCAGAAATAAATGAAAATTGATACTAAAGAGACAAAATATTCATTGAAACAAAAATCTTTTTCTTTAAGTAAATAAACAAAATAGACAAACCACTAACAATATTCCTGAGAAAAAAGGGAGAAAACTAATTAATAGAATCAGAAAAGATAGAGAATTGATTACATATTCTTCAGAAATTGAGACCCACAAAAGAACACAATGAAATTTCGTAATTATGTCAATATCAAAAGAATTTGGAAGAAATGAACAAATGCTTAAAAATATACAACCTTCCAGGGCAGAATTAGGAAAAAATAGAAATCATGAACTGATCAATTATAAGTAAGGAAATTGAAGCAGTCATCAAAAATCGCCCTACCCCCAAATAAATAAATAAAATCCAAGGGTCAGAAGTTTTTGCTAGTGGATTTTTCAAAACTTCAAAAGGAAATAAGATCTAACCTTTCAAATCCCGCCCCCCTCCCCCCCGCCAAATGAGTAAGAGACTATTCCGAAGCATATTTTAAAAGGCCAACATTATTTTGATATTAAAAGCAGACAAGGACATCACAAAAATTTACTCAGACAAATACACTTGAACACACATGCAAAATTCCTCAACACTATCAAAATGAATTTAACTGTAAATTAAAAACTATACATCATTACCAGGCAGAATTTTCTCTAGGTTTTATTATTCAAAATAATTAATATAATTCACTATATTAACAAAAGGAAGAAAAGCAACTATATGTTTTTATCAAGAGATGCAGAGAAGTTATTCGACAAGATTAAATCTCCACTTGTGATAAAAATTTTTCATCAAGTGAGGAGAGAAGAAACATACCTCAACACAGTAGAGGCCATATATATATATGCCAAATTCACAGCTAACATCACACTGAACAGTGAGAAATCGAAAGCTTTTTACCTCTATCACCTGGTAAATGACAGGTATGTGCAATTTGATCAATACTGTTCAACATAGTATTGGGTGTCTCAGCTAAGGCAATTAGACACGAGAAACATAAAATAGGAATACAAATGGAAAAAGAAGTAAAACTATCACTATTTGTGATGGCATACTAATATACATAGGAAACCCTACAGGGTCAGTTGATAAATATTAGAAGTGATAAAAATGGGAAAAAAAAAGGTAACTAGAAGTAAAGGACCTATAAAATGAAATTTTTAAGATCCTGTTAAGAGATACAAAATGCAACACAGGGAAATGGAACAGTAGCCCACACTCAATGGATTAAAAAAATAAAAGTTAATAAAATGTCCATTGTATGCAAAAAATATGTAAATTTAGTGAATCCCCATCAAAGTTTCAACAGATTATTCAGAGAAATAGAGGGCACATTGAAATTTACATGGTACACAAAAGATCCCAAGTAGCCAAAACAATCTCAACAGAAAAGAACAATGTTATCATACTCCACTATAAAAACTGTATTGCAAGACAATGTTTATAAAAATAGAATGGTATTGTAATAAAAATAGAAACACAGAACAATGACATAGAATTAAGAGCACAGAAGTTAACCCATATTACATTGGTCAGTTGATTAATTTATGACAAAGGATCAAGAGTTTACAATGGAGAAAGGAATGTCCCCTCAACGAATGATGCTAGGAAAACTGGAGAGTCATCTGCAGAAAAGTTAAGCTAGACCATGCAAAATGTACACAAATTAACACTAATGTACACTAATTAAATTAATGAAAGACTTGGCTATATGAACTGAAACCATAACATGCATTAATAAAACAATCAAAATACTTCACTACATTGATTTCAATGATGTCTTTGGGAATTTGATTCAGTCAACAAGCTAAATAAAAGCAAAGATAACGGGATGGAACTACCTTGAGCTAAAAGTCTATACAAAGAAAGAAACTATCCTGAAAACAATGCCCTGCTGAATAAGGGGACATTTTTGTGCATTTTATAACTGGCAAAAGGCTAATATCAAAAATCTACAAAGATATCATACAACTTAACAAAAACAGAAACAACAACCCAACCTAAAAGTGGACAGAAGAGTTAACTCTAATGTAGCACTGTTGATTCTGTCATCAAAGGTTATTAGATTGAAAATAATGTAGTTCAAATTTTTAAAAAATAATCTGGTTCATGAGATTAAAACTGTGTACTATAGATATTAGAAGAGAAATGTACTGAATAATTTTGCAATTTTGTATGCACAGTAAAGTTAATTCATTAAAATTTTTTCTGAGGTGGCACAAAATAAAAGTTAGAGTCAGCCACCAAGAAGTTAGAGTCTAAACAACACTAACAATTAAGCATATTAGGATTCAGTCTATATAGATTTAGAAATCTTGACAGCTATTAATAAAATAGTCTTCTCTCCCACCTGACATTTCCTAATTCTGTATTTATCTCTCAAGTTCTAACAAAATATTTTCTCCATATCTTTCCTAATTCCTAAGTCAAATAAAATGAATCCATCCTTTATAGATTTAATTCACACATTCTTGATTCATTTCTCACATTCTCTGTGGTGATATAGTTATTCTACCGGTTCTTTTTTCCCTAGGGTGGGACTGAGCACACAGCAAAGGACTAATTCATCTTTACATTGTATTGAACAAAACAGTTCATAATGAATATTTGTGGAATAAAAAATAAGTGTTAGCCACTTCTACTTACTTCTTAAGTATCATATTTATATTTTATACTAAAAAGTGAATTAAATTCATATTTATTATAAAATATAACTAGAAAGCAAAAATGACATTTGTTTAATTAAATATCATTTTAGGGTTAGTTTCTTCAGTTTTCATTTATGAATTTTTTGATTATCAATATAACTGAAAGCAGGTTCAACTAATACTGTTAATTAGTTAACTGAATGAGAGAGAATATGCATTCAATATCATCTTTTCAATATTTCTTAAGATTAATTTTTCTCATATTGATGCAGGTTGGTAAATCAAGTCATTTGTTTTATTTCTGTCTTGCTTTCTTTTTTGTAAAATGGCATCTTTGGGTTAATTGAATTGTGATTGATTTTTTAAAATTGATTGTATATGCATGTATACATATATGTATATACAAAAGCACATACACACCATGCATACATATATGTCTATACACATATGTACGTATCTGTGCATACATGAGTGTATATGTGTGCACACATGTGCATATATGCACCCATATATGTATATGTGTATATATATGTAGCCTTACTTCTGACAGAGCTCTGGATGTCACACAAATATGGGTTGAGTGAACGTAGTTTTAAACCACTATGTGCAGTCGTATTAAAAAGCAAGGTATAAGAGAAAAATGTTGATGATTGTACTCCACCTGTTACAAAATTTGAATTGAATTGACTTCATGGTGAAAGCTAAAAGCATATTCAATGTATTAAAAATCAAAAATCTATACTCCATTGTTCAACAGATAGTTATTACTGCTAGTGTATCATTCAGACTTTCACTGTAAAAAGTTTTGACAAAATGATGCAATCAACCTTTAAAAAAGTTCTAGTGCCTATAACTGAAGGACTGAAGGGAAGATATTTTTTCTTTTTTTTCAATTTCTCTGAATAAAAAGTTAACAACTTTAAGTAGATCACTGTTCAAACATTTGTTCCCAAAGATATTTCCTATCACTCACAGTCAAGTACTGGTAGAGAAGAAAGAAAATCCAAAAAAGTAGTAATCTACAATCACCCCACTTTGTCTACTTCCAGCCAAAAGGCTCAAGATACTTTTATCTTATTGTAAATCTGGGTAAGATTTATTGAAAATACTGATTTCTGTGAGAATGAAGAAAAAGAAGGAACATAAGATGTAATTTAAGCTGAGAAAATTGAGATATGAATTTAAATATTTCATATCTTAGATTTATGACATAATCATATAATTACTAACACTAATTAATTATCACTAGCACTAATAACTAAATTAGTGTTTTGAATTTTATTGATAATTCCAAAGCTAATGGAATTAATGAATTACCGATTTTATACATAAGAATTGTTAGCGTCATAAAATGCATTTATGCTTTTGACTTTTTTTTTTTTCAGAAAAATAGTTGATATTCTTTTTTATTAGCTATTATTCAATGAGCAGTATATAAATGTCAAGTGTGCATCATTGGAAGTCAACATGCACAAATACTCTATTGAATGCAACACTTGAAGTCCACTTCTGTTCTTCACATTCCATGTTTCACTTTGTCCCAGTTTACCCACTGCCGACCTCACTTTCCTTCCAGTAACCTCTAGTTCTTATACTCCCCAAATTTCCATTTTTGCTTCATTTAGTTCAGCTATTTATATTCTCTGTACATTATGTATGAGTGAAATCATATGGTCTTTGTCTTATTTCTCTAATCATTTTTAAATGGCTTTGTAGTATCCTCTTATACACAGAAACCGCATCTTCTTTAGCCATTTATCTATCAGTGGGCAATTAGGTTGTTTCTAGTTTCTTGGCTATTGCAAATAACCAAATAGCCAATACTACAATAAACGTGGATTAGTGTATATCTTCAAATTTTTATTTTTGTATTTAGGGTGTAAAAAGTAAAAATTCACATAATGGGATTTCCATTTTTTTAAGCATTCAAAATTTTATTGTCCTAAATTAAAATACTATACATTATATTAAACAATAAAGTCAAGCTAAATTGCATTTAAGTGTATGAGTTAAAAGTACATAAACCAATTTTTGCCTGATAATGTACATTTTCATGAATAATAACATTTTATCATAATTTAAGGTGTAATTTAATACTGTAATATGTTTCTGAGCTTAGATATAATGTGATTATCTAAAAAAACTAGTATTCTTGATGCATAAATGATTCTCATATGGCAATAGTATTCTTTTATGGGACAATTTCTTTTTTGAGGAATTTCCATTTTTAAACCTCATACTGCTTTCCATAACCAGTACACCAATTTGTGTCTCGCCAGCAATGCAAAAATAATTCCTTTATCTCTGCTTCTTCTATAGCATTTCATTTTTTTTCTTGTAAATAATAGACATACTAATAGGTGGGAAGTGATAGCTCATTGTTCTTTTAATTTATATTTCCCTAATGATTAGAGATGATGAATATTTTTTTTGTCTGTGCCTATTAGCTATCTGCCTATTTTTTTGAGAAGTATCAATTCCTATATTTTAAATTCAGATCTTGTCAGTGTTTAAATCAGATAGTTTAATATTGTTATGATTGAATTTTATTCTTTTCCGATTTTGAATATTTACATTGTATAAGACATATGATGTGGGTGTTTTTTTTTCATTTTGATATGTTCCTTTTGATGGGAAAAAACTTAAGTTTGATGTAACTCCATTTGGTCATTTTTGTTTTTGTTTCCGTTGCCATTACACATCTGTGAGGGGGGCATAGGGTTTTGATTTTCTTCTATGCATTTTGTGGTTTCAGGACTTTAATTCAAGTGTCTAATTCAGTTTTCTGTTTGGTATTATATATATCTATACACCATTATATATTTATAGAATATATATATACCATTACCTAATACCAAACAGAAAAATGAATTATATATATATATAGTACGTGACTGTTCAGCTCCCCATCATTATGGTTAAAAATATTTTCTTTGTTGTAATCCGCTGGCTCCTTTATTTAAACTAGTTATCCGTGTAATTGTGAGTTTATGTTTGGGCTCTCAGTTCTGTTTTATTGGTCTTTATCTCTGTTTTTATTCCAGTAAAGAAATATTTTATCTATCTATCTATCTAGCTCTCTCTCTCTCTCTCTCTC
>PVHY01002629.1:0-44630 GCA_004024945.1 Uropsilus gracilis | reverse complement strand
GTTTTTTTGTGTTTTTTTGTTTGTTTGTTTTTTGCTAATTTGTTTTTTTCATCCAAAAAATGCATTGTTTTGTTTTATCTTTGTATAATCTGCTTTAGATGATATAGCCATTTAAATTATATTAACTAGTACAATTCATGAGCAATGAATATCTCTTCATATCTTTGTGTCTATTCCTATTTATTGTAATGATGTTATGATTTGATGTACATGTCTTTCACTACTTTGATTAAATTTATTCCAGGGTATTCTCTTTAAAGTAATTGCAAATGGCATTTTTTCTCTAAAATTGTGTGTGTATCTTTATTTACATATAGTAGCACAACGGATATGTGTATATTAATTTTGTAGCCTTCTCCTTAACCTTTTTATCACTTTTAATTGTGTTTTATGATTCTGAGATAGATATTCTAGGTTTTATTAGAAAATATAAATTGTGCATGATCTTTTTTTTCTATATTTCATATGTTTCTTTGGGATGTTAAATAAAAGAATCAGTATATAAATTAAAAAGTAACATTTCAGTCCAGTAGTTTTATCTTAGTAACCTTACCATTGTAGTATCTTTTGTTATTTTTGTTTTATTGTTGAGGAAGTAAAACAGTGATAGAGTATTTATATAATGGCATCTAATGTTTAGCTATGGTTTTAAAAAAACTAATTTTATCCACTGTGCTTTTCCTCCATTCACCTTTCTCAAAGAAATCCATATATTAACAGATGTATAGCATAGTTTTCTTCAGTGTATAAGCAGAAACTGGAGGAAACTAGTACTCTGAACAGCAAACACAAAATTGTTTGTAGTTTAAAACTCCTTCCTCCTGCCTCGATTTGGTCTTCAGTTATTGGTAAATATGGTCATAGTTGTTTGTAATGCATTCATTATCCTTCTAGAATGCAGGAATTCCTTGGAAACCTGATGTTTATAAATAGTTGAAGGATGATTATATAGATTCACATTATAATACCATTTTATCTGATTATAATAGAGAAAGCTAATAAAAGGACTCAAGAGTACAATCTCAAATATTAGCTAGGTCTTAAAAGTAGATTTTGTTTAGCTGCTATGTGACTGGATTTCTCTGATTAGTGAAGAAGTTTGGCAAAGTCCCCCTTAGAAAGGCTTGGCCTTATCTGTATAAATTACAACTTAACTGTGCATCTTAGTTTTAAGATATCTGAATGCTGCTTTATGATATCTTCACTTATTTCGGATCTCAAATGAGTTTTCCTAGTTGTATAGTTCCAGTTGTTAATTACTAATTATAGTTTTCCAGTTGTAAGTTTACTCTTACATAAATGTTGTTAAGTCTAAAAAGTTCCCTTTCTTTATTTTCCCTTGTTAAGCATAATTGTAATTCCTTTACTAAAGCATATTTCCCCAGATGACTATGTTTTTGTATGAACTCTGTGTATGTTAGTCAGTTTTATGGAGAAGCTTCAGAATTTAAGAAACTGAATCCTATGTGGATTACTTTGAAGGTCCCACGTTAGTGGCAATGTCTCAACTATAAAAGATATTAGCTTTTCTAACATATGAGTAGTTTTTTTATGTGCCTGAGAATCGTATTTTCTAGAATTACTCTGGATCCAACAGTCATTAATGTATAGTTCAATTTCTGTCATCACCCATCAATTATCTGGCATAGACAGTAGATTAATGTAAACCATGAAGTATTCTGAGAAAATAAAACATTGACTGTGTCTCAGCTTCCAAACAAAACTGTAATTGTTTAAGATAAAAGGAATCAATAGGACCTGAAATATTAAAGCAAAGCAAAACAGTAACTCTATTCTTGAATATATGGTTTGCATATCTCTGGAACTTCTAAAGATTCGAGCGCAACCACTGGAGACCATGTGTTATTTTTCCCTCTCATTTTTATGTCTGTTCTATATAGCTATTTAAAAAAGTCTTCCAACCCAATCAGATAGGAAAGAGGTATCATCTGCATTAAGAATAAAATTTCTAATGACAATTCCAAATCCACAAAAATTCTGAATGACTGGCTTATAAAATTCAGTATTTGAATGCAGTGTACATGATTGTATATGTAAATAAATACATATATGCATGTACGGGGATGTGTATATTTGTTTACGTGAACAATTTAAATTCATAGTCACATTTATGTGAATAGATATATATACCACTAGTTATTCGCATTTATTACTACTTCACAGACTAACTCAAAGTTAATTTAAACAAGTTAAATATTACATTTAAAATTACCTTAAAATTCTTTTGAAGTAGAGGAATACCAACCAAGCCCTCTTAATGATAGTCTTCCACAGTTCCTGTTGCAGTTTGATATTATTTCTATTAAATGAAAAACATCTGTGAACTACAAACCCATTATTGCAGGTTTAAATGTAAATTCACCTACTCTCTACTCATCTCCCTGATTACATATTCTACATGTTTTATCATAGTCATATTTTCTGTAAGTTAATTTAACAATTTAAACTATTATGCTCGACTTCAGTGTCTTGTACATTCTGCTTTAGACATTATTGGTTTATTATTTAGTATCTGAGATTAAAAAGTTGATATCCTATACTTTTTCATTCTTTTTTCCTCTTGAGTCAGAATGGGGCAGAATTAGTTCTAGGTATTTTTTTTAATTCTCTAAGCTTTTTAAACCTCTATCTAAGCCTTAATGATTAACTGAGGGAAGAATAGATTTGTGTTTATTTAACCATAGTACTTCTGAAGTATTTTATTTCATTAAACTACTTATCCATGAAGCAGTAAGTATATTGGAATCCAGGGTCTGAATTAAACATAAATTGGAATGGGAGAGCAAGTAAGTAGAATACATGAGTTCATTGCTATTCCAAAGTCATTTTCATGTTATTTGACTTATCCTCTGAATTTTACAGTTGCCTTGTGATGGGAATGCTATGGGAGTTGGCATATCTGAAAATAATACCAATATAGAAATATTTCAGGTAAAAAAACATAATTGTTTAAGCTCCAAATGAAACACCATTTTGGAGCATATTTTTAAGAGTTCTATACCTTCAAAAATAAATTAGAAAATAATGTATTTATTTACACAAATATAATTCTATGAAGTTAGCTCATGTATAAAAAATATACAAATTCCACTTGAAAAATCTAAACTACTTTGATGAAATTAGTGACAGTATCTACTTTCTGAAAAAAAAATTTAAAATGTTAATAACACTTGTAATATTGACACCAAAATATTGACCCTTGATATGCTATGTGTTGCTTTTGGTTTTATTAGACAGTCATTTATTTTTATAAGATTAAGATTCTATTTTCATGTCCACATATCAATGTTTTACTCAATAATATATTTCTGATAAATTTATCATAATACCGTGAGTTTTCAGATAAGCATTACATTCATATATACTTTATCTAAAAGTTGAAAAGGAATGAAATATTTTGAAGCATGTTAAAATTATTTTACTATGCATGTGTTAAATTACACCTTAAGTTATTTATTGTTTGTGCTTGCTTGTAATTTTTTGATTTCTAAAATACTTTTTACATTCTGTAAGCTTTTATTAGAACAAGGGAAAAAAAGAAATATACCTATTAGTCACTGGCTCCTGCTTTTTTGTAAATGGAAAAGGTTTATAAAAAGAAATACCTGAACAGTCACAGACAGGCAGGAGAGTTGATTTTTAAACATTAACTAAACTTTTGCAATGTTAGATTACATAAATTTTCCAACACATATTTTGCCCACACATTTTTTCAAAATTATGGTAATGCATACATTAATATATATAGTCCTATGCACATGTGTATATATACATATGCATCCACAACACATGTAAAAATGTGTGCACATATGTGTATGCACACATCTATATGTGTATGTGTACACCCATATCTATGCATGCACATGCACATATGCATGCATGTAAAACTGTATATACATATTGTTGTACATATGCATATATATATATATGCAGGATATAGAATGAAAACTGCATACTGTTTGTTCAAGCAAATAGAATGTGGTTATATGTGTTTTTGCATGTATATATGTATATTTGCAGGCATATGTGTATGTACATGTTTGTATATATGTATGTGTGCATATGTATATGCACAGAGAGATACATATTACCACTTTTTACCTGTTTGAGAACAAACAGTATGTATATGATGTATATGGATAAATGCACATATCTCAAATCCATTAATAAGAAAAGTCTAAGTAAAATTCCTTATCTCTGAAAAGTAGAATGCTCACAAATATAATTTTAGATTGAAAATACTAGCAATATGTGTGTTATAAAAATAATTTAACTCATTTTAATAAAAACACCACCCTTGAACGTATTTAAAGAGAAAAACAATCATGGTGATAAATATCACTGTTTCATAACAAATGTCAAAAATATAAAACTTGCTGGAAAGTATATATCCTCTGACTAGCAAATACAAATGACACTGCAAGATCCTTAGAGAAGGCTATGTTGAATATCAGCCATTGAGATTATTGAAGTACAGTAGTGTGAGCCAGAGACTGTTCCTTGGTAAGAGAAAGCTATCATACCATATTTCAAATCACTTTGAAATAAAAAAAAATTCAAGTGCAATTTAAAAAAAACTGGGTTAGTGATCTTATCTTTGTTTAAGAAGTGAAATTTCCATTAATAACAGGGTCATTCAACATCAGTGCTTAAAGATAACCACCACCAGCACTCCATTTCAGTTTTCTTAGAAAGATGGATACCAACAAACAGAAATGGAACGAGCTAATTATTAAGTGTATTGTTCATAACATCAGACTCTGTACTTAATGCAGTCTTTCATTTACTTAGTCACATGATAGATGTTTGATTGGCCCTGAATCTTGATGTGGATGTACTAAGTACTGAAAATGAGTTAATATAGCAATATACAGTCTGGCATAAGGACAAACACCTATGTAATAGTCATATAATAAATACAAAATAGATATTTGAACAAAGTTACAGGTGATAATAAGATGTCTTGAAATTTTAATCAAAGAACATAGATATTATGTAATTGTTTAGACAGAGTATTATAAGTATCCCTGCATAAAAACCTGATAGCATATTTCAGTCTTTCAGTATGACAGTAGCTGTATTTATCTGTTTGTTAATGTGTGGAACATTTCATCATGCCATGTATATTTGATAAATAAATGTGCTCTGAGACACACAGTGCATCAGGTATCACAATAGAGATAAAGCTTTTCACTGCTGGAGTTTAGCCATTTGGGCACATGTTCTTACAAACTGATTGTCATGTTGGTAAAAATTTATCTTCATGAAAAGACTTTTGAGTCACAAAGTATTTGTTATCTCAGGATAATTATGATTTTAAGTGCAGTGCCATCCAAATTTTCTTCAAGCTAAATCTTTAAAAGTATATATGTTGCTGCTGGGAGACAGTGAAGTATCACAAATGGAAAGATATATACCACTAATAAATGTGAAACACCTGGGGTTCATGCTATGTTATGACTCTGTGTCTTACAAACCTACAGGAAGAAATTATGTCACAATTGTTCGGTTGTAACTGAAAAGTTAGCTTCATACAAATGGAGAGGAGATCTATCAAAAACTTAATTTAAATTTCTTTTTAATCACCTTGCTAGCTCCTTACCCCATTTCCAGTCCTGCATCTTATCCTAAATTTCCAAACAAATTGTGTTTTATGCTGTTAGCTCAATTATAGCAACTCAAAATGCAGACTTCATATTTAATACTCCTTCCTTTTAGTTGAATATTACCACTAATTAAAATTCTACTTCCCAATATCTATCCAAAGGTCTTAGAATTTGAAAAATTAATTCCCCTCCTGAAATTTCCCCCCAGCTCAGTACTCCCTAAACTACCTGTGGTGTAGGATTTGTCACTCAGTTTCCCGGTTCAATGTGGAAAATTAATATTGCAAAATGTAATAAAACATTCCTAAAATTTAGAGAGAAACAGATAAAATGCAAATTGTCTTACTAGATATGAAAAAGGAAATCACAAAGTAAACAAATTCAGATAAATACAATATGAAAAGACAGATGTACAGATATTTTAGTCATTTTTCATGGAAACTATATATGTAGGTGATTAATAGAGACAATTCCCTTTACTACTGATATATTTTGACTTCAGGATTCAGAAATGAAGGAAGCAGTAATTCCCCTTACTAAACAGCTATATATGGCATTAGAAAAGCCCACTTGTCAGATTAAAGCTCCAAATGTTAATAAAGCACCTGTACAAAACATACCTTGTTTGCCAACTGTAACTCCAAAGTGGATAAAGTATTGCTTGTTGAAGACATTACTCCTAGAAAAAGAATCTGTCTCTAATCTTAATTATTTTTAGTGACACCTATGAAAGTAATGTTAAGGACACATCCTGGTGGGTAATGAAATGATTTTAAACATTTTTGAGAAGCTTATGATACTCATTTTTTTTTAATTTCTATGCAATATGAAGTTAGTTTTGTTATATTTTAAAACTTTGTTTTTAATCTAGCTAGTTTCAACATGTATCTTATATAATAATAAATACATTTCAATTATCTTTTCAAAAGTGAAATGAACTCTAAGCTTTATATATTTTGAATGGTAGTTATCCCTCTGACCTTTATTACAAAATAAAACTTGATCTTGCCACGTGGAATTGTCAAGTTACTAAGTTTTCAAATGTTTACTTTCAGTTCCTGTGTCTTTTTTTTGCCATAAAAAATTGTTTGTGAACAAGTAAAAATCTATGAACCAGAATTGAATCATTACTGCCCTAAAATCGCACACACAACAGCTTTAGTTGTTAAGAAGATCATTTTGACACTTTGAGTGATTATAAAACCAGAGTTTCCATCTCTCACCCTAACTGCACATCCTTCAGTGCTTTGTAGGAAATAACTGGTGTCTCTTAAACACGGAACACAATATAAAACTGGCAGAGTTATGCTCTGTTCCAAAATGAAGAACATGCTTTAGTATCCTTTAGTGCCACTCTGATTTTTGACCAGGAAAAGAGGCACCATCCTGGAAAAGTAGGTCAATTTCCTGAATAAAGGCAGCCTTGAACTTTGGTAACCCCCACCCCCCGAATTGGGGACAGGAGTAATCTAAGGATGAAGATTTTCTCCACCATTAATGACTATAGATTTCACTATTTTATGCATGTTTTGCAAAACTGGCTATCCTACACTCTGATTTCTTTGTTGTGCTGTACTTAGTTCTCTAAATTTTAACTTTCATTTGTATGTTACTTAAAACAAATGAATATTACATGGCCAAGGGTCATTAATGGAACTCAATATAAAAACAACCATTCCACATCTTTTAAATACACTAGGAAGTAGAATCCTTTCTAAAATCATATTTTAAGAATTATAAATTGCTCACTGGAATTACCACATTATTAAACTAATGTTTAAGGAAAGTTTGCATGCACACTAATCAAAAGTATGCTGTCTCCCTACATTGATATTGTTTTTATTTCGGTGTTAAGGGGGACTTATTGCAGAATTGTTTATAATTTGTGTTCAATAGCTTCCATTTTCTCCCATCACATTCCTTCTCCATTCTTCCACAAGCTTGTTTTAATTTCCCAGTTTGGAAAGAACTGAATATAAGTCACTCGGCATGGTTTCCTAGGGTTTTGTTCCATGAAAAACACTGCAGGAATTGAGAGAAAAGAATGAGTTTGGGTTATTTATTCCCCTGTATCTCCTATGCAGTGTCACCAGGCACTGGCAGCATCAAATCACTGCTTTTCCTTGTCTCCGTTGTTGTCTCTTGATTGCGTTCCTACCCTTGTCCTTTCAGAACTAAAGTTGGTAATAATCCCGGCTCTTTGTAGTCCTTGGAGACTGCATTGCTCTTGTGGTTTCCTATTCTACCCACAGTGTATATAGAGTTTTGAATTTCTCCATTTTCACTCCATTAATGATAGCCTGGCGGGTAACTGACAGATATGAAAATTAGCACGAGAAATGACCTCCAGAAAAAAAATCTCTAAATGGGATTATGATTTGGGTTACATGCATATTTTACACTGTACACATATATCACTTATGCATTATTTTTAAATCAATGGTAATTTAAAAAATGAGGTATTATCCCATGTTTAGGAAAATGGACACATGGAAAACAGGAAACAAATCAACAAATACACAGTCAGCTGTTTCATAAATAAGAGACTGGTTCAATGAGGAAAATAAATGGAACTAATTAAAATTGAGATCCCAAAAAAATAAATTAAAATCTACTTATTTACCTCTTGTGCCCTCAAACAATTAATTTCACAAGAATCTCACCAATAAAAGTGAAAGCATAAAACTAAGGCTTTCACATTAGGACATTGAGAAATATATTGTTTTGTACAGTAAAATATTTTTAAGAAAATAATTAAGTATGCAGCCGGGCACGGTGGCTCGTGCCTGTAAGCTTCAGCCTATGAAGCGGCCAGGGCTAGGGATCACGGTTCGAGTCCGCCTGGGGCCTGTAGCGGGACCTAGTTCCAAAAAAATAGCTGGGCGTGGTGGCGTGCACCTGTAATCCCAGCTACGTGGGAAGCTGAGGCTGGGAGTTGCTTGAGTCTGTGGTACCCTGGGCAGCGTGAGCCTGCGGTTCCATGGGCAAAAATAGCGAGACCTAGTCTCAAAAAAAAAAAAAAAAAAAATTAAGTATGTAGTATATAAGCTGATTGTTTGACATTAACAGAATATTTTGTAATGCATAAATCAGGGAAGAAACTGGTCAAAAATAATTTTTAAAAATGCCTGAAAGTTAAAAATGCCACTGACTGATGATTTGCATTATGTGTCAATTTTACTTGGTTATTATACCCAATTATTGAACTCAATACAAAACTAGGTGTTGCTATACATTTATTTTGTAGATACAGCTAATGTCTACAATCTTGTTTTTTATCTTTTTATTTTAAGTACTTTAAACATGAATTATGCATAATTTTCCTTAAATTAAAAAATCGGATTAATGTGATTTGCGAGTTTTGTCTTTTTTTAAGGAAAAAATGAACTTAATGTTTTTAAAATTTAAGCCACTCTTTTAAAACAAATGCCATTTCACATTTTAACTTTAATTATAAGATTTATTTATCTGAGAATATTCATTATTTCTCAGTTGATGCAATCATTAACACTTATCTTCCAAATGATAATGTCATCCAAGTTCCCCTATCCTGTTAGCAATTTCTTAATTTTATCTGTAAATCAAGAACTCCCATAAACCTGACATATTTGTGAATTACACTTTGTAGTATATTTTGACTCCACCATTCTTTCTTTTCTAATTTTTCTGCACTCTATAGTCTATGAACCTATTTCCATTACATGTTCTTCTAACACTGTAATTAATATGTAAATTAAAACCACTGTTTCCTAATTAATTTTCTTCTGTGGCCTCTCCCCCATTAAATCCATTAATATATGTTTGTTACATCCTTTCATTTACCTGCTTAAATAACAGTGATGCTTCTCTCTTACAAAGATCCAGGTCAAACTACTTAGCTCATTAATTAATGTTCTTGATCTAATCCACTCTTTTAACTGATCTCTCACTATTCACAAAATAAAGTTGCTTTAACAACTCTTTCAAATCATATTAAAATAACATCTGATCTGAGCTTTCCTTGAGTGTCTATCCATGTTTTCTTAAGTAAATACAACTTTCAGAAGTTCTTATTTGAATAGTACTTACTTAGCCACAATTTTTATAATGTTAAACTATACTAAAAGTAATAAGTATAACAAATTCCTGAATGCTTTCATTTTGCATTTGTTTTCATTGAATTATATAATTTTATAAATTTGTTTCCATCTGATTTTTTTTTTTTTGCTTTCTTTTTTTCTGGTTTAATATTTAGTATTACCATCCTGGTTCCATGGACGTTGTCACAAATGGCTAGAGTTTATCATTTTTATAGTTCAGTAGTTATTCCATTGTGTATGTATGGTATTAACTAAGTCAATCCTTATCCTTTGGCACTCAGGTTCTTTCCCTATGTTGGCTATTGCAAATAGAGCTGTAGTTAACACAGGAGTGCATATACTTCCTTAAAATTGGATTTTTACATTCTTTGGATAAATACCTAGGAGTGGAATTGCTGGATCATATAGCAGTCATTTTTAACATCTTGGGAAAACTCTATACTATTTTCAATAGGGACTAGACTCGTCTACATTTCCAACAAGGAAAGTCCCAGAGCCCTCAGTTGACTTTACTGGTTTCAGTGCTCTCTCAGACAACCAGGTACACAGGTGTATACCAGTTAAAGATGCTGGCATGTAAGAAGGCATGGACTGGACATGAAGGCTAGAAAGCAGGCAGGCAACTGATCCTCCAAGCCCCATGCGTCTTTATGCTCTTTTGCTGGCCTTTTCTTTCTAGCCTGTTCTGTATTTGCACCACTTGCCTTAGTGTTGCTGTAACAACCACTGATTTTATTCCTGCTTCTAGGCTTAGGTGGATTTACTTACATATAGGCACGCCCATATTCTTTATACCCAGGTGTCCACAATTACAGATGCAATACCACAGCTGGTCATAGAGGCTAGTGACAGAAAGGTGTGAAAAACTCTGATACAATTTACCTTATAGCTATAAACCATATTTTCAGCTCTGCCTCTTTCTGTCTTTCTGTCTTTCTGTATTTCTCTTTCTCTCCCTTCCTTCCTCCCTCCCTCCCTTTGTCCCTTCCTCCCTTCCTCCCATCCTCCCTTCCTTCCTTGACTAGGTCTCGTTATTTTTGCCCGTGGAACTGGAGGCTAATGTTGCCCGTGATACCATGGACTCAAGCAATCCCCAGCCTCAGCTTCCCAGGTAGCTAGGATTACAGGCAGGTATTTTTTGGGACTAGTTCTTGGATTACAAGAACTAGTTCTTGGACTAGTTCTTTGGGACTAGCTAGGATTACAGCCAGGTATTTTTTGGGACTAGTTCTTGCTGTGTTTCCCTGGGCAGGACTCGAACCGCGATCCCCAGACCCTGAGGCGACTCCGTAAGCTGTAGCTTGCAAGCACATGCCACCATGCCTGGCATTTTTTTTTTTTTTTGGAGTAGTTCTGCCTGTTTCTTATAATTTGTTATTTTTACTGATACTAGTTTCTAAGTTACCTAAGTTTTTAAAATTATTTTTATATTTTCTATACTGTATAGTTCTTATTCAGTATGATACCAAGATATTTTGTTTCCATCTTTACAGTCATAATCATATTTTAATCTATATTTCCAAAATATGCCTAACTATATTTGGACTGTATTTAATATTTTATTACTATTGAAAACTCTTTCCCAATTGTTCTACCAAGTGGAAGTAGTCCAATATTTAATATCAGATCTTTGGTAGATCACAGTGCTAAGATTCAACATTCTTACCTAGTCCATTTTATTGTTAAAGTATTATATATAGGAAACAATCACAAAATTTCAGAAACATCTAGTTATAAGCATTCACTGTACCCACATATGTGTGATATGATCTAGGCTAGACGTGGCCAACCTATGTGTCCACAAACAGATACATGCAAATCCCTGAGGTGACTCTGCAGGTCTGGGTGGGTTTACTTGGATGACTCATGCTGGATATGGAACAGATAGAAAGGAACTTCTTCTTCCTATAACGGAGTGACTAACTGACCTACCTCTCCTCCACATGTAGGAACTTCTTGTTCCTATAACGGAGTGACTAACTGACCTACCTCTCCTCCACGTTTCTTCCTCAGATGCAATGTGCAGCCATACTGCAAATGGAGGTGATTAAAGTAATCAACCACATAATGGGGTCTAAAAGGCCAAAGCTTCATTTTTCCATTAATCTGTGTATGCTTCCTAAGCACTATTTAGGTCCTCAGAATGAGATAAATCTCTTCTCGTTCACATGCTGATTAGCAGGCTCTAACTGATCTATTGTTTCATCACAGTGGATTTATAAAATTAGGAAAAGATTGATTGTTTGGTATCCATAGTAACATATAGCTCCCATGTAATTAAGTCAAACAGTTGTAACTTACTTCAGTGAATATACATTGCACTATTAATCTCTACCTTTGAATATCAGTCAAACGAATAGTCACAGTATGAAAGATCTCGGAAACTAGCCAATAAGCAGCAACAATTGCAACCTACGCATCTCACATATCATGCCACCCCTACAAATCAACTAACTTCTAAATTCAAACATCCCTAGGCTGCCACGTAAGATAAGGGAACTAGACAGATCATTTAAGCATAACTTTCTAGTTCTTCTTTACTACAGTAACCAATACATTCCTATTTTTTAAGGTGTTGACTGGGTGTCTAATCAACATAAATAGTAGTAGCTGCATAAAATCTTGTGCCACTAAGTGCAGCAACATCAAACTCTAAGTCTGGATTGCAAATAACTGTATGGATTTGATCTTAGAATTTTCCCATTAACTTCATCTCTTTGTTCTTCATTTTTAAACAATTATCTAAGTATAAATAGTTCCTGCATTAAATGTCTGTATCCAAAGATAACTACATTTTTACCCTTGAGTTAACTTCACAAAAGACATACCATAAAACACCCTTCGCCTATTAGGTACGTTTTTCAGTATTTTGCTTTTTTATTATGATGGTTACTTATATTGATCTGTAATAGAAAATACTTTTATATTATTATGTTTTAAATACTGTAGAACATAGGACACTTTCTTGTCTGTATCAATCAAGTGCTTAATAAATAATTTTTGAATATAGACAATAAATTTATCTGACTTAATAACAGCAAAGTGAGTAGTTCAATGTTAAATATTCTACACAGTATTTATTCATGTATGATTGTATCTACATTCAAATAAAAGGAACATCCTTCTAAATGTATCATTCTTTCCCATTTCTTCACAGGTAACCAAATTCTCTTTAGATATTCAACACTATATCTACTGAAAGTTAAGTAAATATATCATTTGACTTCAGTTATACCTTTATCTTATCTACCACTAAGAACCTTATCTAAAAGGCCAGCATGAACTTTAAAATACTTTATACTGAGCCAGAAATTTGTTGGTGAAATTTCTAAAAGTTATTCTGCACTGGTCATTGCTTCTCTTATTTTTGCACTAGAAAATTAGGTAATGTTAAATGTTTAAAGCACAGTTTAATTGTTGTTTCATGCTTTGAAAATTATTAGTAGCATACACTTGATTAGCAAGTCAAATATCTTTTAAAAATTGGTTAAATAGCTACCATTTATTTTTGCTTGTCTAATCTTTATGTTTCTCTAATCCATCAACCACCTTTCAGTCAGTTCTTCTAGCCAATCTTCTCTTCAGTTCTAATACCATCTATTCAATACCCTACTTAGGCCCCACAAAATTCAATCTTGTTGTCTAATATCCATGACAGAATTAAGAAACAAGGAAATAACAGGTCTGCTCATTCAATTAGAAAAGTAAACAAAAAGCATTCTCACTATAATTCTGGTCCTCTTGATGCACATATAATTTTCCATACAAATTGTAATGATGACATAATAGAAAGACAAATTTGTCCTACGATAATTAAATTTATGACTTCTATCTTGTTAGAGTATCATCTATTTTATTTAATATTCTGACTAATTTCATTACATGTGTACTTTTCAGAGATATAGTAGAATAATCTCAGTTAAACATGGTATATAAAATAACGACAAACATTTTGTGTCTCAAAGATGTTATAGGGATTTTTGTTATTTGATCTTAAATAAAATATCTTATTCCCTTAATTATGACCGCAAGTAACATTGTTGTATGATCTTTTAAAACAAATTTTAGTATTTCAATATTGCTTAGGTCAAGCATAAATTCCTGCTGTAGCTAAATAAAATGTGGTACCTAAAAACAATTTATTGCCACCATTTGGATAATAATACTACTATTTGAACACAATGATCATACCACTATCTGGAAGATTGTTAATCATAAAATATTAATTGCAAATCTCTTTCAAGAACCATAGCATGCATTGTAGTCAGGGAAAAGCAATTGAAAAAGAACTTTACCTTTGACCAAATAACTCTGAAGGAGCAATCAATGATGAAGCTAAATCTATCACTTTAGACAAACCAGGAGAAAATATAGTTGCTTTCATTCCAGAGGCAACAGGTGCAGCAATATTGGGTGAAGAAGCCTATGGTAGACAGAGATAACAATTCAGTGAATAGGAGGCTATAAGGTCAGTATGTAACAATAGCAAAAAGACAGTCTTTTTGGCTCAAGAACAAATATGTTTCTCTTAGTCATGGCATGAGTTAGTTTTCTGTGATGTGGAGACTGAACTATGCTAATGGGACCAGATCAAACAAGTAAAAAGGAAATTTTTTGCTTCTCATAATGAAAATACAAACCCAATTTAAGATATTTCCTCTTTATGTAGAAAAATGAGTATATGAACTAAACAAGTGGTAGTTATATAAAAGTGTGTTTCTAGAAGATAAAATAAGGATGAACTCATAGTCTGTACATACCGCTCCTACTATTATATTGCATAGCATGCAATTACCAGAACAAATCATTGTAAATTGTTTAATATGTATTTAGAATGCCTCCATGTATAGCAGCACGTGTTTTTATTGCTTACATTCTGTAAAGAGGAATGTGAAGTTCAGTTTTATGCCATGTTTTAAAAGCAGATGGTAAGTCTAAATTTTAATCAAAGTGTCTCTTATGAAAATAACTAAAGAGATTGAAAACTATTGAGAGAACAAAGAATGGACAATGAAGGCCCCAGGCAAACAATTAACTACTGACACAGTCATTTAGCCATGCAATCTTTAAGTTGCAATTTCATTTAAAAAATAGATTAGAACTACAGCATACTTGTTATTTTTACTTGTCAAGTTTTAAGTTTTTGAATCAAAATTTGAATGAACTGCCACATGATGCTTTAAAGGCAGTGTTTTGAGTTAGGCAATGTACTATTCATGTTCTTGTCATATCATTGAATCCTCATGTTAGTACTATGAAATTGTTGCTGGAATTATGTAACCTTTTCACTAAAGGACGTGATGCATAAAGAGCTGATTTAACTATCTGAAGGTATAATTATTGTCATTTGACAGATTCAGAATTTGACTCTATAGTCTCTAGATTCTGTTTCCAGCAGATATTCTACTATCACACAAATTATACAATGATTCCCCGTTCTTTTGAAGATAGAAGCAATCTTGTTACTTGACTTGTTAATGAATTTCTGTAAAACTAGCATGTAAAACATGCTAGTTTTACATGCTAGTTTACACTTTTGATCAAATTCTTTAAGAACTGGCCTATGAATATTCATGTACCTTTTCCCTTCACATGACATGTCTGAAAAGTATATAGATAGATGTCATTTAGCCAACTAGGATCCTAATATGAAAATAGTTAGGTGCAGAGTTACTGTCAATCTGAGATGGACCCTAAGGATAAAAACATTCATGGTTATAAGCCACCATTTTTTTTCTTTTTTTTTAAACTATTGATATCTGCTGTATAACATCTCAGTAAATAGCAGTAGACAAACTGATACGGTTTACAAATAATATACTACTTGACTTTCTAATATAAAGTATGAATGTACCAAGTGCTAAATCAAATTTAAGATTTTATTAGTAGGTAGCTTTTATACTAGATAATGGAGGATACTGATTCTTTGTTTTGAGATAACAGTATAGATAATTAGCTAATATTAACTAGGGCAAACACCCAGTCTTCTGCTTGAGCTACTGATCAGGATTGAAGAAAGTCAAATAAAGTGCTAATGGAAACAAAGTCATATGACTTGACAAAAAATAATATTTAAGCAATCTAAAGCTCTCAGATCAGATAGCAGCTGAGCCCAAGTTACTAATTGTTGCCTTTCATTGTAGGTCAACATGGTTTTCTGTCTTAGGCTTTGTAGTACTTGTATTTATTTTGGTTTCTAGTTATAGAGAATGGATATCTTGCTTTACCATGTTTAATTGGAAAAACTTGAAATCTTCCTGTTCATTGTGGTTTTATAACTGATTACCCAACTGTACTAGGGAGGAGAGTTCCCAGTCTAGATAACCATTTAATTGAAAGTCTTCCTTTCCTCTCCAACATGCACAAAGAAGAACCTTTTATGCCCAGAGAGATGGTCCTATAGATAAAAGTTGTATTACTCCCAGTAGTTTTGTGAGTTCTAGTTCCTAGAGTAGAAGACCCTCAAATAAATAATCTACCTTTGTATAAATTCATCAGACAATAATTTTGCAATGGTTATGCATGCTCTGTGCATGTCTACTGTTGTTTTGGTTGAAAAGCTGGGCATTGTAGATAAACTGACTCAGATTGTCATTTGTTCTTCTGGGGATTGTTACTATTTATTTAAATCAACAATTTTTTGAAATATACAGGAGATATATTTTCTTTCATATTTTTCCCCTGATTCCATATCGGTCTCCTTTGTACCTACTACCTTAGAATTCTACCAGTATTCATAAATGAGCATCTTCACACATATAAATTTCTACATTATGTTGCTCGATCTTTGTATTATTTAAGAGAGTCATCCAGTTAACCTCACTTTTACTATCTTTCCAGATTGCCAGTTTTTACCAATGTTTCCCATTGCCTCTTGCCCACATATGTAGCTCAGCAGTCATTGAGGAAGATAAAAAAAGTTGTTATACCTTTGTTGTTGTAGCTGCTGTTACTGTTAGCCTGTCTTCAACAAAATCTGATAACATTCTCTTTTCTGTCACCTGGATTTCTGAATTATATCATTTGCTTAATTTAGAATATTCATTTGCTTAATTTAGAATATTCCAAGCTAACCTGAACCCAGTTGTGTTAACTCATTTTATATATATATATATATATATATATATATATATATATATATATATGCTTTTGATACAGAGAAATGCTGTTAGAGCACAATTATTTGCATTATTTAAGGAAATAGAAAAACTACACAATAGACAAAATATTATTGATAAAATTCAGGGAACATAATTACATAATTTCTAATCATGACTCTATTACACACAAGTTCATTTATCTGATAATGGACAGGACTCCTTGTCCCTTAATATTTACTTTGAAGAAATTATGAAATAACAGAAGTAATAGAATTTAAATAATTAATACTACATGCATTGTTCATCTTGATAAAATAATTACCTATTAAATATTAATTGTTTTGCACAATCAAAATTCACAACAAAATACAAATCACCAGGGAAAATAATTTTAACATATAAAAATAGCATGTATTGTTGGCAATTGTATGATTTTTAAAAAAATGAACCTCTCATCTGATTCCCTACAGTATGTTTTCTATACTGAGTGGAAAAAACTCTTATGATCTATTTGTATGTAGTTCCACAGAATATTTAATGTTAAATTCTTTAAACAGTGAGTACTCAGAACATTTTGAAGAAACTCTCCTTCTTTGAGGGACTATATATGAAATCATTGTAGTTGCTCTATATTATCTCTACAAATATAGGGAAAGCAAGTAACAACAAGTATGCACTTCCCTCTGTGGGGCAGCCAATATAATACAGTAAGAAAATAAATTGCCTTCACTGAGCTATCTTCTCATATACTGCTCATCAGTAGGTGGTCCTCCCAGATCAGGCTGACTTGCCTTTAAGAACAGTTGTTGGCAGTTCAGAAGAGTGAATCCTAGGAATTCTATAATTGGAGCAGAGTATAATATCTCTGCTAACTAGGATGCCCTGGGAAGACTGGCATATCAAGGACTATTTATTTCAGGTAACAAACAAATAAAATACTTTACATACACCTAAAGTGATCTTTTTCTCAACATTTCCTAATCCCTTTATCCACCAGGTAGTTTTGTACTCATTATGTTTAAATAAACTTAGCAGCTTTTATGGTCAGGCTATTATATAACCTTAATGTTATAATATGTCTATTTAATATGTAAAGTTGCAGAATTTTGCATACTTATTAGGAACTGTTAAAAGTGTTAAACTATTAACTATTAAAACTATTACTTTTATTTCAGACATTCCCCCCTCTATACATACTAACAAGTATACCCATCAGAAATTTGAACAGATAAACCAGAAATGATGTAAAAACATAAAAATAAATATTTTTGCCCCAAGATAATGTAATATTAACATAATTTTTGATGCCTCCTGCTAGGAATTTTGTATGTATTTATCTTAGTTTTAACCTTTTTTTTCTAAGTGGAGAAAATCAGAGAAAAAGTAATATTAAATAGTCAGTAATAGTCAAAATCAGGTTTTAGCTCCTAACAAATCTGACTATAGGGTTCATATCATTTTTATATTAAAAATACTTACAGGTTGAAATATTGCGATATGCATCACTGAAAAGGGAAGTTTGAACACAAGAATAAAGATCTTTGTAAACTGTTATGCTAGGTTACAGTTTGACCTGCATATGTGTGAGTTAATAGGCACACATCCATAATGGAACCAACAGGAACTGATATCAACCCCTCTTGTCTACAATCAAGGAGCACAGAGAATATTGAATTGGTTGGATTCATTGACAAGATAACATTTTTAGCAAATTATTTCTTCATGACATATAATAAATGAAGAGAATATTTGATTTTAGAAACATAATATCTATTATAAATAGTGTCCATAATAATCAAAAACATAATAAAGATGAGAAATGAACTTGAAGAAAAAATGTGAAGAATAATGACTGAAAAGGAGCTCACTATACTCTGTTTATATCCTCCGAGGTGGGAAAGAACATATAAGTAATATTTTACAAATGAGGTGGGAAAGAGCAACTTTAAAAAATATGAAATTAAAAGAACATTCATGTAGAAAATATAAACAAGTAGAGTCCATTTGGATATGATCTGAAAATAATATACTAATTATAAAACAATTTATACCCATGAATATTGATCTACAAATTAATTACCATTCTCTGTGTTCCCTGATTTTAACCAAGGAGGGCCAAAGCTAGCTAGTTCCTGCTGGTTCCACAGTCCATTATAGGATATATGCATGTTACCCCATGTGTAGATAGGTGTAGATAAGATGTTTCTGTATGTGTTCAATCTTTCCCTTTTAGTGATGCATATTAAAATATTTCAGCCTATAATTTGACACCCAAATATTTGCATATCTCAGAAGCCGTTGACTTCTGGCTTCCATTCTGAAGACATTAAAGTGGTTAAGTATTTTAGTACCGTCCTTGCACAAATTTTGTAATACAGAAAGTTCAGCACAAATAGAATATCTGATAAAATTTTGCATTTGTCTGCTCAGGCTGTCTTAATACCCTCTGGCGGCTTTAACAAAAGTACCATATACTGGGTAGATAATAGCCAATGTAAATTCATTTATCATAATTCTGGGAACTTGAAGCCCCATAGCCGAGTACTAGCATGGTCGTGTTCTGGTAATGACCTTCTTCCTGGGTTATAGACCTTTTCTTCTAGTCAGCACCTCAAGCAGTACAAGGGGGGAAAAAAAGAATCCTCTCAGGACTCTTTTGTAAAGGCATAGATTCCATCCATGTGAGATTCCTATGCATGACCTAATCCCATCTTAAAGTCTTTTCGTCCTAAAATCATCATCTTAGAAGTTAGTGTATTAACATAGGAATCTTATCTTTGAGGAAACATGGACTTTTAGACAATAAGAAGTGGATATATTTAATATTATAGAAAGGTATTTTTTTAGTAGTAAAAAATGGACAAAAGTATAGTCTAGGAAACTAATTATTCTATATTTATATATTGTAGTATTATTACACAAAAGAAATGTTACAGTGAGGTTATAAATAACATGATATTTAACATTGTTTAAAGAAAATAATAAAACAAGGAGCATAGCCTGATGCATTTATCATTCTATCATAACTGATGTTTTCTAGATGTGATTTTTTCCCCTAATTTTAAATAACTTTCAGTAAAGAACCAAAACAAAAAACATACAGATTTATTTCAAGAGGTAGATGAATTTTGTATTTTAACTCAGTCTGTTGAGCTGTGCAAAAACATGCTATTTTATAAGTTAAATGAAGTTAGAATTAGCATGAAGTAGTCATAAAGATATCTCTCTCTCTCTCTCTCTCTATATATATATATATATATATATATATATCTCCTGGACATTTCTATATATCTCTATAAATATATTTCTATATATCTATATATCTATATCTATCTATCTATCCATCTCTCTCTCTCTCTCTCTCTCTCTCTCTCTATATATATATATATATATATATATATATATATATATATATATCCTGGACATTTCTGACACTTCCCAGCTCATGATTAGTTATTATCTCCAATCGTTGTAACTACAAAAGATATGTAATTTTTCCAATACTATCTATGGAAGTGCTACCACCCTTTGGTGCTAGTTAGCAATTGCACTAGTTATGAAACAAATCTGGGTAATTTAGCATTTTCAAATTGTAAGTTCCTCTTTTTATTGATTAACTTGTGATCTAGCTAGAGTGAAATATCAGTAGACAGGTAAATACTCATGACATTTTTCCTTATTTGAGGGTTGTCATGGAAATAAGATTGAAGAAGCTATTTTAAGATTTACAAAAATATATGTAAGTTTGCTTCTATGAGGCTAATTTGTCTTGGAAATGACTTGATATCAACTTTGGTTTGGCCACTATAATGAAGACAGTAATATACACTGAAATTGCTTCAGTCCATGTCTGTCCACTGTATGTTATCTTGAGAACTTATACTACCAGAGTTAATAGCAAAAGGATGGTGAGGTTTAGAAACATCCAAATTTTCTGCCCTCTGATATCCGGTAACACTGCTCTTAACACTTCTAGAAAGTATGGATTCCATACTTCAGTGTTAGGTACAAAAACTAAAAATTAAAAAAACAAAAACCAAAAAACTAAAGATATAAAATGAAAAAAAAAATGTTCCTGCCCCCCTTTTTTTTTACAAAATGATTCATTTAAACAATTTGTGTTGTTCACTTAGAAGTATCAAGGATTTACAGATTGTTGAGCTAACACAATATTGTTCCATTGTTCTGCAGAAAACAATATTTGGTCAGAATTTTAGTGAGCAGTGTTGTGGGCATATAGTCTGATTGTGTCCCTCAAAAATTCTTGTCTCAATAGCTAATACCTAAAGTTAAGGCTATTAGTAAGTAGGACATTTGAGAGTTGATTATGTCAGGAGAGTGGGTCTCTTATGAATGGATAAGTGCCCTTATCACAGATCTTTCAGTGCTCCCTAGCTCTGTCTACCATGTAAAGATATATATATATATATATATATATATATATATATATATATATATATATATATATATATATATATGTCTCTTCGATGATCCTCATCCAACAATCCTAGCAACCAGATCCCAAACTTCAGAATCTTGAACCGTGAGAAATCAATTTATTTACAGATTACTTAATATATGGTATTTTGGTACAGCAGTTCAAATGGATAGACACATGGAAAACAGAGCCCTATACTTTATTAATAGAAAAGGGTGGAAAAATTAGAGTGGAGATTCATGGTTGCTATTCCCACCCTACTTTTAGTCTGTTTGTAAACAGATGGAAGGGATGTATTTGTCCATGATTAACCTTAATCTACCATCTCAGTTTTGCTTTTTTAAAATAATCTATATCCTCACCACACAGCAAAATGGTAAACTAAGGGAGAGAAAATGACCTGCAAAGGCCATTAGCAGATGCCTCTCCACAATGAATAACTTCTTTACAGACAATGGCTGGGGATGGGGCCTCATAAGCCAGAGGACAGAACTATAAATCAAAGACACAGCAAAACAGAACAAAGAATGGACAATGAGTGACCCCAAATGAGCTGCCCAATACAAAATTAAAACTGAAAACATACCAGCACATTTATCGTGTCCCAGGAACACAGTCCTTCACCCAGCAAAACAACATTTCCAGGGAGAAAAAAAAAAAGAGACCAATGTACTTAACATAGATCAACAAACAGCAAAGAGAGAGGAGTCAAAGTGAACAGAGAGGGTGTCAGGAGGAGGGGAAGGCAATTCAATAATCATTGACTGATGTAAGAAAATTAAAAATAAATAAATAAATAATATCAACATCAAAAAAATCTGTATTCTAGAAAGAAACAATAGAATTAGTGGTAATTGTCATTATTAAGTAGCTCATTAACATAACAGGACACAGAAATTAGCCACTTCTCTAGCAACTCTGTGTCACACATCCAGGGGCCAGCATCACACTAAGGTCAAATGAAGAGTGTGTTTTGCTTCAGATGGCTAGAAAACAGCTGACAATCAGAAAGTGGTGCTGTTGGACAGAACACTGAGTCCAATCAGTACAAGACAGGGTCTGTGGCTTTATGTCTACTCATTTTTCTGCTGTGGTTACTTACTTAAAGAACTGTTCGGAAACAAATAAAAACAAGTTGACCCCCTTTTATCAGAACTTTATTGTGAAAAAGAAAATAAGTCTTGGACCTTCTAATACAGCATAATAACAACAGGACACCTACTGCTCACTGCCCACCTCAACTTCAATCATGGTGGTAACTGAGTGATGAAAAGATCTTCCAAAAAAAAGCAGAGCTTGGATGATGGTCAAAGTATTTCTTCCCAGAAAAAAAACAGTCAGTGAGAGATGGCTAAATAAGGAACTGCTTTCCCTGCCACAGAAAGGGGTCTTTAATGCTTTTTTACAGCTCATTGTGATCCCATGAGTGTTAACCAGTGACTGCTCCTCTGCATTTCCCATATTCCTGTCCTCCAAACAGGTATTTCCCATCCATTCACTCATTTATTAATTCATTGACTCACTCATTTATTTTAATCTGTGTTAGGTATAATAGCATCCCCTTTATGATGGAGGTCACAGGGGAACACAGGGCATTATATACCTTAAGACAAAAGTGGATGAATATAATCTTGAGACTGTTGACCTCAAACAAAAGCAGTCAGTTTATTCCAAAGCAGAACAAAGGACAGACTGGAGAGCATATTCATGGCAAGACCCATCATGTAAGCATCCCTGAATGTGAGACCTGCCCTCTGGGTGCCTCCAGAGTATTCCCCCATCCTGCAGTTCTGAACATCCTGTGGAGGGTTCACGGCTTGTTTGGGTCTATAATTTGTTGATTTTCTCAGGTACAGGCCCTCTCCTTCTGACCTGAGGCCATCTTTCAGTAGAGTTCAGAATACTGATGCTCCCATGATCATGAACTTCGAATTGAAAGCAGTAACTGAGTGCAGGCATCTTCCGTGGGGAATGAGAACAAGAATTTATAAGACCACTAGGGTAGACATTACCAGTTGTCCCGCAGTATCTGTTCTCTTCTTCTGTTATAAACACTTAGCATTTACCTGGCACCAGTTGCAGAGAATTGGAGTCCTTTCCTTTGCTTGCTTAGCAGCTATATATGGTCATATGAGAAACTTCTGGACAATTGCAGCTAAACAGAATCAATATGAGTAACTACTAGGAAATAGTCCTAAAAGACAGAGAAATACCTGTCTGTCTTCCTGGTGCTCGAATGTAGGTCTGAAGCCTGGAGTTACCATATTCATTTTAAGTATGAGACCAGTTTTCATCGTTTAGTTGTGACAAAGAAAGAAAGCCCTTGGCTTTTTGACATTTGTGTAAATGCTTTAAACAGCCACAGAAGAGTGATGTGTAGACTTAAGAGAATTTTAAAAGCAAAAAGATTGTTTTAGGCAATTTCCAGCCAAGGAGTGAGCAGTATACATGTTAACATGGTTCAGAGATGCTCAGAAGAAACTCTTTCATGAATATCAGCAGGAAACAACTACTTAACTTTACAACAATTTATAAACTTCAGCTACCACTTGATTAAAGCATTTATTCAGGATATATAAATGAGATGTGACAGAAACCCTTTGGCTAATATTGACAAACTGTTTTTGAAAAGCTTGTATTTTCATGATTATGCTAACCCACCAAAACATCAGTGACTATCATTAATAAGTGTCATAAACAGAGGAGAATAGTAATGGGCTTGAGAGGACTTGTGTGTACATTTATATTTTTCTCATTTAATAAAATATGCAGTGTTCTGACTGTTCACTTTATATAAGTTCCAAAAACAAAATAAAAATATATAACTGATCAAAATGTATTTTCATTAAATATTAATTTAGTTCCAAGGGATATATAAATACTTAAGGCATAGAAGGGTCATTACATATTCTCTGCATGGTATTACTCAATTCTATTTCATTTCTACTGTACTGGCTTTCTATTTATTTATTTTCTGTTTATGTAGACTCAGCTTCTCTCAATATAGTTTTATGGTAATAATACATTTATGATTCTATAAATATGTCAAAAAGAAATGCCAATGGCAGTGGTTATATTTTCATGGCAGTGGTTATATTTTTAAAACCTACATATAATACAATATAACATTTCATAAAACCCCAAATGTTTCTAAACTTTTGACTTAGATAGCTCAATTTTAAATAGGATAGGGCAGTCTGTTGAACAAATACAAAACTTAAATGTATTTTTTTCCAGGAAAGACATCCTACTAATTTTAAGTTCCTCTGATCTCCAAAGGAAATTATTTTTAAAAGGTCAAGTAGATCTTTTTCCAACATTAAAGTAATGATGATATTATGAAGAGAAGAAAAATACATGTATACCATAATCTGTTCTTATTTCACTTGTATCTGTATATTCCGACTGGGTACCTATACCTATCTTATAAAATACATTTTTGCTTTGGGACATACTTGATACCCAAAATGGATATGAAGGAATTTTCGAGATTCTCTTTGATGTAAATTATAAGTTACAGTTGAAGGGTAAAGAACTAGAAATCATGAAGCCATATTTTAAAGGTGCTTAGTATTAAAATTTGAGCTCAAAATTCCACATTTTTAACACATCATAAAAAATGAAAATTTTTGTGTTTTTAACAGAAACATGATTTGATACATATTAATAAGTATAGCATTGGGGAATAACTCACATTCAAATATGAACATTAACCAAGAAGGATAAAAGTAGCTTCTTGTTACATTTACTACTCTTGTAACTTTATATGTTCAATCCTGACTAATTTTGCTAGCAAGCGGAGTTTTTGAAATTATCATTTTGTTGTTGCTATTGTTGTTCTTAGTTACTATTTTTACATAGAACTTTTTCTTGAAACCACAATCTTGTCAGAAGCTGCATTTATTATTTGTTTTAAATAGAAATTTAAAATTTTTTCTTTAACTTTATAATACTTAATCTCAGCAAGCAAATCTTAGCTATTATAATTACTGATTCAACTAGAAAAACATTGTTTCCCTTAGCTTGGTGGTAGGAGAAATCCTTGCTGCCAAGGATTCTTGACTCTAAATGTTTGCAATCCGGGCCACTTGAAAAGAGTAACTATATTATTAAGGTAATGATAAATTCAATGAGACAATTTTAAATGTTTCCATGATCTGTTTTTGCTCTATATGTACCCTAGTTTGGAGACTAAACACCTCCTCTTTTTCCTATGTTGTTTGAAATTCGATTTCCATAAAGGCTAGCCATCTTGCCCTTTGTCAAGGTCCCTAGACACAAGGTTGTCTGCCTCATTTCCATCAATAAAATACAGCTTGCTTTTAAAGTTTGACTAAATTATCGTAGGGATAGAAACTGAATTGAACTAGGTTTTTTCATCTAGTTAGATTTCCAAATCAGGATGGTTAATTTTTCAACAAATGTGATTTTTTATTATTTTATGCTGAATGTTATATTTCATTATTGAAATTTAGAAAGATGTGTAATAAAGCAGTGATTTTCAAATCTTAGTTCTAAGCAAATGCTATCACCAAACAACTTTTAACAGAATGTAGTAATAATCAACATAAGTCAGTGTATAAGCATAAATACACATATCATATACACACAATTGAATGAATCATTTACTAGTAGGAACAACTGAATTGATTTGTTGATTGTAATACTAAAAATCTAATTTGGAGGAAAACTTTAAAATGTTAAGCCAGAAATGCCTACCTAGTAAATTCATAAAAGGCATACATTCTTAACATTTACTTCATCAGTTTGTCTTATAACACTTACTTGTTTGTCGTATGTACTATAAGTATCACATATATAACTTATCATATTTCATAGGGGATTTCAGTTGAGGACGTTATTTTATTACTAGGTATTGTTAGAGCAATGGTTGTGCCAACATAACTAAAAGGTGAGCTGGGTTCAGGCTTTATTGTCACTATTCTTGCCTCAGCAAGGATGTATTTCAATGTCCGCTAAAGGCTAGCTGTCCTTGCCTTGTGGTTAAGGTCAAAGCTACGGTTCTAAAGGTTTTCTTTTCTTTCTAAAGGTTTTCAGCATTTACCTGAAATTTTAACTGATCACCTGTATACAGACAGGGTCTGGTATTCCCCTCCATGAGCTCTGATTTCCCCTCCATGGGCAGATAAATGTTGCTCCTTAATGCAAAGCTTGTGGTGGGGTGAGGAGAGCACTCTCTTGGCTGAGCTACAATTTTCAGTTGGAACCCAAGTTCTGTGGGGCTGACATTATTTCTGGCATTCCCCTTCTTTATTCCATCCTTGAACTCTATCCTCCATCTTTATTGTTATTCCTTTGGTCTTTGAGTTGAAATTTCTCCTTGGTTAGGTATATGATCATTCACTCACAACCATTCACCCTTCCATCTCCGAATTAACCATCTATTTCTTATTTCTTCAAAATAACTTTGACTTTATCCTGGGTACCAGAGAGTTACCTAACCTTCTACAGAGGTAAAACAGTTTTTCCATATCATCTCCTAAAATGCAGTTCATGTTTTCTTATATCTGGCAAATATTATGGGAACATCACAATCACTTTATCTGAAAATTATTTGCTAGAAAGCTACTGCTACTCATAGCAAGAACTAATACAGATAGTGAACTTACTGTATTAATAACCTGAAGTTTTGATATTTTAGAGCTCATAATTTAATGGGTGAAATATAATATAAGTGGAAATATATAAATTTCACATGCAAAAGCATAAAATGAAAGAGTACAGAGTAGTGTATGCCAGTGTATCAGATAGTAAGATCAAGTTTTTCATAAGTAGCAGTGGATCACATGGGTAAGATAAGAAAAGGAATACGTGTTATACAGATATTTGAGTATAAAACATATTCCAACATAAGAAACAGGAAGAGCAAATTCACTTAAGTATTCTATATGAAGATGTATACCTTCACAACTGAGAGTACAATGTGACCACTTTAAAATGTTTTAATACTTAAAAAGGATTAGTGTAAACCTAATTATTCACAGAAACTCAGAGCTGGTAAAATGAGAAAGTGTGAAAAATACTTTGGGATCAAGACATGATCAACTGAAGTACTCTATGAAGTATGATAAATTATATATGCAGTATTTATAACATATTTACAATTAAGCAAGTACTGTAAGGCAACTATGATGAAGTAAATGTTAAGAATTTATGCATTTTATGTATTTACTAGGTAGAAATTTCTGATGTAGGATTTTTAAGTTTTCCTCTATCGTACCCTGTAAAAAAAATTACCTGCTTACTCTTTTTAGCATGGTGAGTAAAGCAAGTTGGTAAGTAAAATTAGTCCAAAATACTCAAGCTTCCCATGCAACCATTAGACTCAAGGTTTGTTGTGTGAGTTGAGATTGTCTAGAAATTAACCTTCTGAATATCACTCAATGCTAGAACTGCATAAAACTACACTTTCATGTTGCAAATGTATATTGATAAAATTCACCAAGATCTTTGTAGCATACATGTTTATACTCCTAAGAATGCTTTCATAGTTGATATTTTAAATATTAAAATATTTTCCCACCATCATTTCCTTGTCCCTTTTCCTGTCCTTCCCCCTAATCTCAAACCCTTTAGAATGTTTATTGATTTCCACAGTTTTAAACATGGTTTATGTTGTCAATTGATTGCCACAAGTATATATCCAAGATCTTTTTTAATCATCCTGACTTATTTTTTCAGTACCTGAAGTATTTTTAAATAATATTATTTGTCTTGTATCATCCAGACAATATACAAGTACTCAGTTTCTAGTAAAAATTATAAATCTCACATTCCATTTTTTAATCATTCAAATGAGTTGAATGTCTTCATCCTGAGCATCTAGAAATGAAATAACTCATGAAAAAAGTGGAATATTTTCTCTCAGTGATTTATTTGTCAGATTTAAGTCACCCTTGCACAACCTGTACTGAAGTAATTGCTTCTTTAATGAATAAGGAGCTGACTAAATTCCCTGTGATTAAAGGATTTCAGCAGGACTTCAAAAATCTTTATTAAACAGAAAGTCACCATATTTTCATAGCTAAGCTGTGAATGAAGATTTCTTGCTTATTTAAATCTAGATTAAGATCTGGAGTTTGCCCTTTCTGTTTTGACTTATTTGGTGCTATTTTTATAACAAATCAAATTTAAAGATGAGTAATTGACTTGATCTCTTACTCATCAGTCATCCCTCTGCTGTTTATTCACCATTTAGTACTCAACAAGTACTATCTTTGGTCTAATACCACAGTATGAGGTCATTTGGTATCTATTTTACAAATTATATTAAATCTGCAAACATTCACCTCTGACCAGTGGTTACACTAGGAAGACAAAAATGCTAGGACCATTCCATAATTTCATATATTAAAGCAATTTCATGGAATATATTATATAATTTAAAACCAACTCAGTTCCTCGATTCACTTAGTAGGATTATTAGTTGATGCTGTTACATAGAGAGATGATAGATAATATGTGATAGATGATAGATAGATAGATATCAGAAGATGGATGGTAGATATGTAGATAGATAATTGATATATAGATCATATATACAGGAACTTCATAGTTAATTGGGTTAAGAATAAAATGCAATGATTTTATTTAGCTAAGCAATTATTACTTTATTTTTCAGTTTTTAAAGAAAAATGTCAACAAATGCATTGCTAAGGAAGATATCCCTATGAAGTGAAATCAACTAATATTTCCAGGAGGCCTGTGGGCTACTTGTATAAATTGCTCATTTAATTTAGATGATGCTATAATGATCTTAAGTTAGTTGTTATTCAACTGAGTAGAAACTTTATATATTGTTTGAAAACCAAAAACATATTGATAAAATAACTTCAAACAATAGAGAAATTTTACTTTTTAAGTAAAAACAACCACTTTACTAATCATTAAAGGTACAATTGAAATAGCCAATGAGCCATTTGAAAGTATTACCCACTGGAAAAGCAAACAAAAAATGTCATTGAGAACAAATGTCAGTAGAGAAACTATTTGCTGATATTCTTATCTCAGTCTCAGTCAACAAATGTCAGGACAGGTACACACAATGTGCTTATCTCAAAATACTCAGGCAGTTACCTCATTGAAGAAAATAAAAGCATTTTAGGTATAAAGATGTTCGAAATGGAAATATCTTGCATAGCACAGGGCATTTAGTGTCTTAGTTGAGGAAACTAGTATTTGCTATTGTTACATCAGCTACCTTGCTGGGAATACACAGGTTGTACAGTATTAATCCTTTACCTATATAAATTATTTCCCTTCTGATTTTCTTCCCTTCATGACATTTATTTAAATCTGTGTTTCATTAATAACAGCTGATCCCTTACTCTGAATTTTTTAATCACCCATGTATTCATTTTAATGTTGGGAAATAAATGTTGAGTTCCTTTTATAATGTGTTACCATAAAATAATTTTAATATTAGTCTTTAAAATTTAGAAGGAAAATGAGAGTTATTACCAGAATAGCAAGTTAATATGATGTACACAAGATTATATTTTGTGACATGTAGCCAAGATAGTTACTTTTTCAAATTTGTTTTCTCTGATTTTCAGCATTATGGTTTGTGAATTTCTAGTTTTATTCTGTAGATATAATTAGTAATGCAAAACAGCATCATGTACCTAAAACATAATGTACATAAATCTACTTAAAAACAATCACAAAAATTCCATATTAGCTAAATATCCTAGAAACCATAAAACAGAGGATTGTACTTGATGTTTAACAAAACTTTCATATTAACTTAAATATGGTTCTTAAATTCCACAATAACCTGATCACAGTGTAAACTATATAATTATTCAAGTGAACACAAATAAACCATATTACATGTTAAAAGTTAATGTTACATTTCTAAGAATCCTTTGTTTAAAATGAAAGGGTGATCAATTATTAGTCAAATGTATATATATTTATTTTATCTGCTTATTTAATGTACAAATTGTAGCATATTAGATTCTTATTTCAAATATATAATTTTAAATCTGAGGAACTCTCTGATCGAAGCTCACAATTAATGTGTCCTTTCTCTATTTTTGTAATACTTGGATTTGCAGATGCATTTATCATCCTTATTTTAATTGTTTTCCATCACATTGTCCAGCCTCTTTTCTCCTCATTTTTGTAGTAATCTGCAACAATATTTTCACCTCTACAGGAAAAGATACTTTTTTCTCAGTCGTTTCTAATTTTCCACTGTCAATAGACAGTGAATACAAAGAATAGCCTTCTTTATCAGAGCCATAGATAGCAGGTGTATCAAAATTCCATTTCAGATGTTAGTGAAAGCCCTCAGATTGACTTGGGGAAAAGGGAAGCTGAGAAATATTTAGACTTTAAAGTATTAAAACTAGATATGTTCATGAGATGATCAATTTAATTATAAAAATATTTACATATTTAGAGATCATTTTGTTTATTTGCAAATGTCAGTCTATTCTAGTATGTTTAAGCAGAGATTTATTTATTATTTACTTATTATAAATTATTTATTATAATTTATTATTTACATATATATATATAAATTTACATTGTTGTGTAGCCCAAGATTCTCCCACCACCATATTACAAAGATCGTCATCTGGTATCTTGTGCTCATCTCACCACTGATTTCACTTTCCTCCCCCTCCCTTGATAAATGTTTTGTTCTACTGTCAGTTTGTTAGTTTTAGCTCTTTCTTGTTCCTTTATTTGTTTTTTCTGATTGTTCTTTGTTTTTTTACGCATACCCTACATATAAGTGAAACCATCAAGCAATTCTTTTACTTTCTGGCTTATTTTTGTCAGCATGATACCTTCCAGGTTTATCCATGTTATCAAAAATGCATCAAACGTATCTTTTCTGATTGATGAATACCATTCCATTGTGTACATGTACCATGAGTTTCTGATCCATTCATGTGTTTTGGGGCTTGGGTTGTTTCTATATCCTGACTATTGTAAACAGTGATGCAATAAACATCCAAGTACAGATGTACTTTTGAATTTGTATTGTTGTATCTTTTGGGTAGATTCACAAAAGTAGAATTGCTGGATTGAATGGTAGCTCCATTTTCTGTAGCTTGGGGGTCCACCACATAGCTTTTCATAATGACTGGACAAGTTTGCATTCCTACGAGCAGTGTAAAAGTGTTCCTTTTTCTTCATATCCTCACCAGCATTTGAAACCAGGAATTTGTGAAGGATATCAGTGTGTCACAAAATTCCTGGAAAGACCTCTGAATCATGTTGACTATTAAATAAACAGGAAACAATTCAGGGAAAGAAATATTACTGTCAGAGTATACGGTCCTTTTCCAACACTCCACCAGAGCCACTCTCAAAGAACCCATTTCGCTCTTTAGAGAGAAATTAGAATCAAACCTTATTTATTCACATCACATGTAGGTATGTCTTTTATCAAGAATGAAAGTACCTTTTTATTTTCTTCTCTCCCAAGAGTTAGAGACTTTAAAAAAATTAGAGCATTTATATTGAAGTAAAATAAACCGTCAAAAGTACTTAATTTAAAAATTTATCATTTGAAGAAATAGTACAAAATGCAAAACTACTGCATCAAGTATAATATCACTATCTCCCTACAAGCTTTACTCTGTCCCCTCCCATAGCAACTCCATTTTTCCCCAGTTTAACTGCATCCGTGATGACAGTTTTGTTCTGATTCCTTTTTTAAATTTATATCCAATATACACTATTTTCTTTCACCATTTGTCATCATATTTTAATGCCATCCACTTTTGCCATATGTAGTTGAAGACTGATAATTTTCATCACTGAAAAGTATTGTGGGATTACTTCAGCACTAAACAGTACTACAAACTGTAGGCTATACTGAGTGAGTTAGCATTTATTACTCTTTAATTTTTTACTTTAGAAATTTACATCTTGAGTCCTACAATGGAAATTTATAAAAACATTAAAATATATTCATATAATTTAGGACAAATAAGAATAGCAGATAAACATATGTATATATCATAAAACTATAGTACAATTATCTCATTAAATGTTAATGAATGGTGTAATCTTTCAGTTTGTGAATTAACAAATTTGCAAAGGTCAGGAAATAGTGAATCATTTTTAATAAATGTTTCTACCATTGTATAGGAAAGTAGGAACATGAAAACACATACACACAATGCATAAAGCACCATTTATTTTTATATGCAGTATTTCCAAGAACATTTATAGCCAAAAATTTATCTTTAAATGCAAAATTAGGAGGCAAGAATATGTAAAATCAAAGGAAATTTTTATTTTCCTTTATTAGTGTCTTTATAGAATCAAGTGTATTGTATATTTAAACAATTCAAATATATATAGTTCATTTATTTTTGTTCAGTTATTTGTATTTGCAAAGATAATAGCCATCATTTTGCTCGTCATTTGCACATTTAAATGTGTCAACTCGGTCAGACACCGTGACACATGCCTGTAAGCGGCAGTCTAGGAAGCCGCAACGGGGACCGGGAATCATGGTTCAAGACCCACCCGAGGCAACGTATGGAGACATAGTTCCAAAAAATTAGCTGGGCCTGGTGGCACGCACCTGTAATCTCAGCTACCTGGGAAGCTGAGATTGGGGATTGCTTGAGTCTGTGGTACCCCGGGCAATGTAAGCCTGCGGTTCCGCAGGCAATAATAGCGAGACATAGTCTAAAAAAAAAGTGTTGACCCCTTTTCATTTAAGATTCATAATCATAGAACCTTTTCTTTCCTTTTGTATGCGGTACTCATGTCAAATCAAATAATTTTCTACTGAGAAAGAGTTGTGATTCTAAGAACAGTGATTTTCATTTCTGTAATATAAGTAATGATATCCATTAAAGATTCTCAGAAGTAACTTGAGAACCTCGCCCTTTCTCTCCCTGGAATTACTAGTCAAGGAAAACATTAACATAACCAAGACCATTTTAGAGGGAAAAAAAGATGAATTTAGGACAGATTTATGAATTGGAGACTGTCATCTAAGTGAAGGGAGAGGCAAACCAGTTCAGAGTTTTGATGAAAACATTGCTTCATGAGTCATGGTTACATAGTGAGATCTTCTTGGCTCTAGTAGTCAAGATTTCTTCAGTGCAACTTCTGAGTATCTCCAAAGAATGATTCTAAAAGAGCAGGTATTGTGACGTTTCCGGAGGCGTCATTATTTGCTACTTGGTACATCTGTTTGTTTCCTTTTATTTACTTATTTATTTTTGAAGGTTGAGATAATATTGGTTTACATAGTTGTTAGTATTTGGTAAGTATTGGACCCCCCCATACCTATTGTCACAATAGCACACACACCACACACACCACCAAAAAACCCAAGATCTACCACCATAGTCCTATGTGTTCCCTCCCCACTTCTTGCTCCTTGCCCTCATTTTCCCCCTTCCTTTCCTTCTCAATGCCTCAGTTCTATATTCGATTTTCAATAGTCAGTGCTTTTGGTTTGTCTGTTTAGCCTTTCCAAACTCTTGTTCCACAAACACTATCTGAAGGAAGTTAAATAAAAACCATCTGTGACATGACCAACAAAATTTACTTTAGAGTGAGGCATGTACAGAATACAGTTTAATTTTCACAAAAATTTGAATTCATATTCAATGTCTTACTTCACCTCACAACTATTTTTGGGGTCTTGGAAGATTTGTATATCTGAGTCTGCTTATGAAAAAGAGAATGTTTGGGGAAAATAACTGTGATATAATAAATAATTCAAGTATTATACTGTTGAGTCCTATTAAAAATACTCGAAAAAAATAATAACCATATGTCCCAAATTGCTAAAATCAATTATGTTTGTGTGTGCTTTCTAGATTACTTCATTTTGTTGTTTTTGTTACTTTAAATTATTATTGAAACACAATTTACATATAATAAAATTAGCCAATTTTAGTGTGTAAATCTGTGAATTTTTTATGAATGCATAGTCACATAACCACTTAATTATGATATAGACTATTGCCATAAGTCTAAAGATGTTCTTCTTGCCCTTCTGGAGTGCATATTTTCTATCCATATCTTAACAAGTAACAAACTGCTTTGTATTACCATCATTTTGCCTTCCCTAGGATGTCATATTCATGGTTTATTCCATTGAACATTGCTTTAGAGGTGTATCCATGATGCATTAGTAGCTTGTTCTTTTTAATGCTTGCTGATAGTGTTCCATTGTAGGACTACACAATAAAATATGTGCTTATTCTTAAGTTGATGGGCATTTGGATTGTTTCTAATTGGAGAGTATTAGGGAAAAAAAATACAATGAACACTTGAATGATAACAATTGTATGGCTATATATTTTCATTCCTTGTGAGTAAATACCTAGAAGTGAGATTATTGGTTAGTGGAATTTACTGTATTTATCTTTATAAGAAACCGCAAAACTTTTCCAAAGTGAATGTACAATTGCAGTCTTACTATCTAACTCCTTATCACCCTCAATTATTTTAACTTTAGTTATTTTGTGTGCTATAGTATAATATTATGATTTTAATTTTCATGTCCCTGAGGCCAGTAATTTTGAGTATCTTTTAATATATCCATTGACCAACTGTACATCCTCTTTGCTATAGTAGTTTCTTATATAATCTGAAGATATATCTTTTATAAAATATCAATTTGCAGATAATTTTAACTCATTTTAAGAGTATGATTATTCCAAGACTTTCCCTACTTGATGTTTTATTTTAATACTATTATAGCTTCTCCTACTTTAAGTTGTTAATTAAAATTGCTTAATTCACCTAAATCCTACATTTATTAATAATTTTTGTCTATATAATAACAGGTAAGTTCATTAGGTTTGTGTTATTTTCATTTAATAATCACTGTGTCAGGATATTTCAAGGATATTTATATGCATCAATTTTTAGCTATTTGGGTACAAAACCATTTATTTTCCTCTTGACTTGCCTGAAGCCATGGTGCTAATAATTCTTCATCAGTCAAAGATCAAATGTGATGATCAATGAATGATAAAATAGTTATGTGTGAGAGTTTGAAATACATTATGGGACAACCTCTTTCCAGCTTGTAAATATGCTCACACATATATCCATATATGATATAATTTTGAGATGATGTTGGCATCTCCTGTGTTTTTTTTATAAAGTTTCAGTTGTTGAGCGAGTTTCTGCAGTCAAGTGTTGACTGAGTGACCAGCTATGAATATTAATTTACACATGAATCTTCCATCTAAGACCAAGATAAGCAATATCTGCACTGGTGGGTAAGTGCGTTGTTTTACTGAGTACAATTTGGAGTGATTCTTGAGGGCCTCAGTCTTGCTTCAGGATTGCCTGTGCTTTTCTCCTTTGGCAAAATAGTGTTTTTCACATTTAGGTATACTTTCTAGAATCTTAATTATCTTTTCGGTAATTCCAAGGAAAACATATTTATTTTGTAAAGTTTAGCACATTCTCAACTCTGTTAATATCTGGTGCATAAATATTTTTTGAACCATACCAATTACAATTAAAACTGGGATCAAATTGATAATTAAGTTATAATTGATAATAAATTTCCATTTGAGTAGAGGAAATCATTCCATATATTTAGTGTGGTTTTTTTGTTTTTTCTCTAATAAACTATGAAATAAATTAAAATTTCACATCTATGTTTTTCTTAAATATTAAGCACTAATATAACCATAGTACTATAACCATAGATATGATTAAAAATTAAATGTCAAATGATCATTGATTGCCATTACTTTGATAATGTCCTTGTAGAAATATCTGGGTGACTGTTTTGCTTTTAATTTCCATTAACCTCTTCTCAATTTTATTTAATTTACAAATGAAACCAAGACTTGTTACCATACATACAAAAATAAAGAAAGTAATGTAGAAATAAATTTAATTATAGATGATAGATAGATAGATAGATAGATAGATAGATAGATAGATAGATAGATATTATATTTTAAATATAATACTTAGGATTTAGAATATATGAATCATTTTTCATAATACATAAATGAGTTAATGAGTGCTTAGATTTGAGGATTAACAAGAGGATCAAGGCTTGAATTCAATCTTCTGTCAATGACTTATTCTATGATGTTGAACAAATTATGAAAACCATCTAAATCCTAGTGTTCTCATAAAAAAGCAATAATACTATTTGAGAAGACTGGGTGATACTAAACATACATTTTACTTTGCACACTTTCTAGCACATGGTATGCAGTTACAAAATATTACTGTATTACAATAATTTCTCAACCTTTTGTATTATATTGCAAAAATAGGTTTTATTCTAAGTTCTATGCATCTCCATCCTTGTTGTTTCATTAGCTATATTTTTGTTCCTAGGAATTTTCTAATTTTACAGAAAAACTTTTTTAATGCACTGTTGTATATTCAATCCTGAATAAAAATATTGTGAAGATCCAGGTCATTTTTCTTATTCCTAATATAATTTGTAGGAACTTATTGAAAATAATAATCATTTTCATTGTTTTAGTTAGTTTACTGAGATCTATTTGTTGTTCTTTTTGCAAGTAGAACTAAGCTAACTGGTACATTAGTGTTTTTTTTTATAACACAATAGACCTAAATGGCAGACACTAAACAACAGGGCACAAAGACTGTCTTTTATTTTTCTTTTTGTGTTCTGTAGTCTACCACAGAGCCTGGAATAGCAAAGTATAAGTCCCTTGTTGAATGTATGAATGAAACAAATGTACCTAGTTGACTATTTTTGAGAGACTTACATCCAAATCCAAATCTTCTATCGATTTTATCCAAGTCTTTTATCCTATTTCTGAGTTGTTTTTGTTTACATGTTGTGAAGGAATAGTCTAGATTCTTTTTTTCTTTTCTGCATGTATCAGTCTAATTTTCTCCAGCACCATTTATTGAAGAGACTACCCTTGTTCCAGGGTATATATATTCTTTGCTCCTTTGTCATAGTTTTGCTGACCCACCATCTCCTATGTGAAGCTTAGCACTTTCATGATCACATACATTCTTTTATTTAAGCTTATCTTAAATAGGACAACAATTATGCTTAATATAACAACACAACACTGGTGATCCAGTAGGATGGCAAAACATTACATTACATAAATTACGTTCAGAGAAACTCAATGTGCTTTTACACTAGAAAGTTGATTTTCCACTAGCATCTATAATAATGAAGTAACTTCGTAAAGAATTGAAATAAAAAGCATTTCTACACATTGTGTTCTTGATTTTCTCATGTTAGAGACTGCACACCCATTTTATATAATATTTTCTGGTTTTCATAGTATTTTTGCCTCACTAGGTTAATATTTAAATTAGTTATACACTCATCATAGATATATACAAAGTGCATTAGCAACTGGGTAGTAGAAATAAGAGCAGCAGTGGTCATTTACTTAGCAGTAAAAAAAAAAGGACTCAATATATGTTACTCATAAAGATGTACTTTTTTTTAAATTATCTTTATGCTGTGGCATTAGCATGAAATATGTGAATGAGGAATGCACTTCTGACCAGGTCCAATGGAATTACAATATGGATACTTTTAAATGGACGGAATTCCACCTAATATAAAATAAGTCTTTTATGAAAACATGTGTTGCGTAAGTAGGGTATGTGGTAGCTTGTGACTTCTTGAACTGTCATGCTCAGGATTTATTAGGATTTCATGAAGTTGTTAAAATGCTGTGCTCAAATTAAGGACAGTAGTGACTAACTTACTCAAATAACATATAAAGGTACCATTTAGCTTTCTATTCAAGTGAAGCAAAACTTCTAGATTAAACAGTGTGCTTATCATGAGCTCAAAAAAGAATCATCTCATTCTGAGACAATACTATTTTAATTTTAATTTCATCATGTTATATTTTCTGTTTATTCAGAGCTAGAAATTAAACTATCTTGGAGCAACAGTCTACCTGTCTTAAACCTGTATTTTTCAGGGAATATGTTTAAAACTATCTCTTCTTAAACAAGATTCACTGGGTCTAAAATTTAAATGAGAAATTGAGTGAAAAATAAGTACATTATATCTTTTGTTTATAGGTTTAGAAAATAAGTGTGGCATGGTTAAAAGATAGTATTACACTAAACATTATAATATGCTACAGACTTTTTCCTTGAAAATGGGCAATTTGCATCAGTAAAAAGTTAAAGGTATAAGGGGCATTTCTTTGCAAAGTAAACATAACTTCATTTTTTAAATTTTCCCTTAAGAAATTTAAACATTTTTTCTATGGTATTTACTTTTAGGGAAAAAATATTTTGTTCTACTTCTCTAATGTAATGTTATTTATTAGTTTTAATTCAGCAACTGCTTAGTATACTACATTGCAGATGATTTCACAATTATCTTCTTTAGCAAACAAAGTTACTTTGGTTGTGGGTGCATTATGGTTGTGATTCCTGAAGAGAATCATGTTCTTTTAAAATATCTATAATAATGTAAGTCAATGTTATCTCAATTTAAAAAAAAGGGAGATAAAACAGTAAAAATCAAAACATTGCAAGCATAAAAACAGTGTAAATATTCAACCCAATATTCATATTTATTTCAAATACATTTTGGTGTTAATATGATAGCAAATACATATTCATTATACCATATGTATTTTACTTAGGAATTTATGTCTCTATTGGCTCCATTTTCTTTTATAATATTTTGTAACATTTTATTTTTTCAATATATAAGTTCTATGCTTTCTAAATTAATCTATTTCTAGATATGTTAGTTTTTTTTTCCACTATTGTTGAAGGGATGTTTTAGGGAACTAATGTATGTTATAGTGAGGTCACAAGTGAGGAATCAATCATTTGATTTGATGAGTTAATGAAAGGGTAGCAAATGGGGCTAATGCCAAGAGATGAGTAGTTGCTGGTCAGTAAATGATGTAATGAAGAATGTTGTTACATTTAGTAGCAAAATGTCAGCATTAGATGTGAAGTTAAAATTGTACAAAGAAAAATGCCAAAAAAAATTAGAAAAATTGGACCTGTGGAAATAAGCTTTAAAAAAAGCAAAAATTGATGCTGTTCAATTATAATTTTTGAGTCACTGAATGGAGTATCTAAGATCAAGAGAAGAAATAGATGAAAAGTAGAGGTTGTCTATGGAATATGTTGGCATTGCTTTCAAGTGAGCAATACAGAGTATAAAGTTTTCAAGATGCTATGGGATAAGTCTTCAAATCACCTAATAAGTAAGACATAGTATTTGAAATCATGAAATCACCTAATAAGTAAGACAAAGCATTCAAAATCATTGAAATCATAGCATTTAATTTAGGAATGCATTAGAATGAGAGTAAGTTTAGTAAAGAACATAGAAGTGCAGCAATATATAAGCAATCAATGAGAAACAAAGAATATCTAGTGAATGAGACTGAAAATTAATGATAAAAGATGAGAAATGAGAAAGAATATGCCTTCTATGAGAAATCAAATAGGAAGATAAATTTAGGAGTATAATCCTTCAATCTCCTGAGGCATCTACAGGCCAAACCAGAGGTGTTAATGATGCCAATGATTAAGTCACCTAAAAGTGAAATCTGTGAAGATACTATTTTATTTAGAACCTACTAATAATTTCTTGATTTGTACCACTCCCTTAGATAAAATGGATCATTTGTAAAAAAGCATACATTTAGTCAAGACTATGTCATTGCGTATATGCCTAACTTATTCTGTTATGTAACTTATCAGTTTACAAAAAATATGAATAACAGTATGTGATTAAATGACAAGCTAAGTTATACAATTAAGTACTGAGGCAGTTTCAAGGTCTCAGATTTTGTTCTAGTAAAATTCAATAAAATCATGAGTACTGTGGTTGTTTATTAATAGTGTGCAGTAGAATTAGTGGGATAGAATCCTGAATTAATGACTAGATTAAAAAAGTTGAGCATATGACATCAACATGTGAAATTGACACTATGTTGGAAACTTTGTTAATGAAATTATGAGAAAGGATGTAATAATAGTACTACTGAAATCATGTATTATTTATATCCACATATAAGTCATGTGCATATACTACATATGTAATATATATAATATATATGTAATATATAACTATTATGTATTGTATATGTATATATGTATACATATATATGAGTTTAAGAAAACAGTGGCAAATAGGATATTTATAGAGGAAAGATAGTCCTGAGTAAGTTAATGACTTATTTTAAGTTCTAATTATAACTCCCAAACTCTTATCTCCATTATAATGATTCCCATCATCTACTAAAAATGAACAAATCCACACTGATGCTTCGAATTGTTACCCAGGTAGGGGACTACCCCCTTTTAATTTTTGTCTGTGAGGGTCCTCCCACCTGTATGCAAGCAGTTGCCCACAGATCAAAGCTTACCAATAAGGGTAAACATACAGATTTATTTACAGTAAGGGGGAAAAGGGGTAAAAAAACAAGCAAAAGGTGCCCACCCACACAAGTACCCCAAACAGAATGGAGCCCCACTTCTACTCCTCAGGGAGCTGCCTGGGGTTTTCCTCAGTTCAAAATCATCAAGTTACATCCTTGTCCTTTGGTCCTCTGTCACGCCCAACACGAGGTTCAGCTCTGGTCTCTCCAGGTTGCAAGGTGGCTCAGTATTTCATCAAGATTGCTTCTCCAGAGCCCCAGAAGACTTCACTTTTGGGCCCTTTTCCTCCAGGCTTCAAAACCTCTAAGCTCTCCCAATTTGCTCATTCTCCTCTCGAAAATGTCCTCTCTCAGTCGCTGCTCTCTCCTTTTTTTTTAAATTCTCTCTCCCCCTCCTTCAAACCAGAACACAATTTCCCTTTCCATATCCATTGGTGATACATTTCCTCTTCCCCACCTGGGATTCGCAACAAAGTAAAAGTACCCTTCCTGTTTAGGTCTTGTACCATTGTGTTTTTCAGACACAGCTAATGGTATAAATGCCTAAATTTTAATACTGCCCATATTGGGGTCCCAGCTTCAAAACTAGATACATTTTTGCAATGTGCACATCTAACAAGACTAAAACAATATTACAAAAATTGAGTATCAATTTGCTCTTCGGATTAAGAATAGTATTCCAGAAAAGTAACTGGAAAACATTTGTAAGAATTCCACTAGTACATATGCATGACAGATGTGGCTGGGTGCTTAGAACAGTCAAACAGTAGGTAAATATAAAAATAAGACTTGAATAACTTGATGCTACACATCAGGCAATTATCTTACTCAAAAGAATGGGTGAATAGACTCAGGGAAAACAAAATTTTCAACAATGTCAGACCTTAACAGGGAAAGAAATTTAAAACAAATAAGATGCAGAAACTGTCTGCAGCACAGAATTCTATAAATAAGGAAATAGTTTAAAGGAGATAAATTTATGCAGTCTCTAAACTGCTAAGCCTACCAGTTTTTATCAGGTTACTTAAACATTTGCAAAAAATAATAATGATAATAACAATAATAATAATGTTCTGTTCAAAAATTATGCTTACCCAGGTTAAATTTTACTTTCTAATAATCTACCAATGATACTGTGATCCTGAAACTGGGTCTATAGGATGCAAAAACCTCCAACCTACAAACCACAGGTCTGCTTCACCCATGCATAGCAGTTGCCACTCAAAATGCATTTTAACAAGGGGCTTTATTTACAAGGGAATATTAACAGGAAAAACAAAAAAACCTTAAAGCCACAACTAGCAGTTATCTTACCCGGGTCACCATTTACTCCAAAATTCCCAAACACATGTCCAAGATGGTGCCCCTTTGTCCCTCCAAAACTGAGGCAGGCGCTCTGCAAATTCCAGTCTTTCTCTAGGGTCTTCTCTTTGCTTCTTCTCTTTCCAGTGTTCCAAGCTGTTCTGCTTCTCCAAGATGCTTCGAACTTTTTCCATAATTGCTGATACACTCATAAGCTTTCCAAATTCCTGGCCATCTCCAGGTACCAGCTTTTCAAGCCACCTTGCTGCGGTGCCACACTCTCCACATTGGCTACTCTTCTGCTGGTCACCTTGACTCCTTGCCACACCACCAACTCATTCTTCCAGGGGGGCTTCTACCCAGCATGGTCACTCGGGCTACTTTTTACCCCCTTTGCCATTCTCTTCTCTCCTCTCCCCAAAAGTCCCCGTCCCTCCAGTTTCTGCTCCTTTGCTTTCTTTCTCTCTCTCTCTTTTTTTTTTTCATTCTTTTTTCCCTCTATAAGCCAAAGGCTCCAATTTGCCCCTACACATCCTCTAGGTGATACATTTTCTCCTCCAGGGTCCATACCTACAATTTGCAGCAAAGTAAAAGTACCCTTGTCCTGTTTATGCCAGTACCATTTACCTTTGATTTTTTCAGATACAGGTAATGGCATCAAAGCCTAAATTTTAATACTGCCTATACTGGAGGTCCAGGCTTCAATCCTATGATCTAAGTATATCCCATGTAACACATTCAAAGATCTAGAAGTCCAGCAATTTTAAGACAGCTTTATTTCATGAATGTTCATGTTTCCAGTCTTGCAGTTTTACAATGCATTATACCTGAAACTAAATGAAAGTTCCTTAAATATAAAAAGGGTAGCATTTATCTTGTTAAAATTCTTCAGTGAGGCACCAATGACTTTATGGTTAAATCCAAATGATTTAGCATTCTTTCTTAACCCTCTCTGATTTTGCCCTGGAGTACAAATCCTCTTTCTTAGAACTGTCCTTTTTGAATTTTATGCTCTAACCATATATAAATCTCCTTCTGGGTCAGTGCTCTTGGCGGCCTTAATAAACTTTGCATATTCTTCTATCACTTCCTAGGACGTTTTGGTCAATTCATCATCCTAAACTAGACTAATATCTACTTCTCAGGGTTGATATCAATTCCTTGGGAATGGAAGTTTTTCTAATAGTCAGATGCAGTGTAAATGTTTGGGTATTTAATATGTTAGATCTTGTACCAACCATGTTTTATTGTGAAGATAAAATAGATTATAATAGATAATGAACTCTTATCTTTTGCAAAAAGCCAGTCCTCAAGAAAGCATGTGCTAGTAATAGTTTTGTAAGCTGTGATATTACTAGTATGCACAATATTATCTGACTAATAATTTTGTTAATTTGCATTAGTAGGGGGATGCAAAGTTAGTAGAAAAGTTGAGGAAAAGTATATTTTTCAATTGAACTTTTTTTGAAAAAGTAATTTCTATATTCCCACATAACCTATTCTCAAATTGCCCTCATAATTTGAAATAAGAGATACTAAAAAAAATAAAAACTCTAAGTAAGCAATCATGATCAACTCCCTAAATGCAAAGTTGATACAACAAACTAGAAAGGCATTCTTTTTTCAGCCAAGAGATTTACTGTTTGTGACATTTCAAATCATTGTCATCAGTATCAATAAGGGAAATAGCAGTACCATCCATGGAGAGATAACTAAGACAAATGGTCTTCTTAAATCCATAAATATATCTCTATCAAGTTGTCCTCTCCACTAGGAATAGTTTATATACCATAAGTATCTCCTTTGTTGATTGTCCCAGGTGAACTGCTGTAGTTTTAAAAAATCACACAGAAAGTGTTTGTATGAACCATAATGACAGCTTGTTTCTCAGAGCAGAAATAATGATGGGTCTAGAGAGTCCAGTGCAGCTGGTCTAAATTGCTACCTCAAAAGCTATCATTATTAAGTGATTATCAAATGATTCACTGTTTGACTACCACCAACAATCGAGACATTTGCTCAAGCTACATTCCCTTAGACAAAAACTAAGAAGTAATTATTTTCTTTAAAAACTCACATTTCTGCTGGAATAAAAGTTATAAATTTGGAGAGTGATATGCTAATATTTGTGCAGTTGCTGGTAATTCTACAAATATGAATGAATATGATGTAAAAAAACTGATGTCTCTAACTTTTATAATAGCTAATACATGCTAGTATATACACACAGAAAGATGAACGTTAAATTAAAATCAATTTACTAATGCATAATTTTCTCCTGAATCTACCTTTTTACATAAAATTATTAATTAAAACAGATAAAACTTCTATGAAATAACAATTACTACATTTTAATAGAGGATTGAAAATTAGCACATCTAGAATAATCCTAAATAAAACCTAATTTGTTAAATAGCTAACATTTTTTATGTTTATTTAAATCAGTCACTTCAATGGCGGCATCTCCACTCCAAACAGGCATTTAAACATATCTGAGGGATTTTTGTTTCAAGATGATTGTTATAAATAGGTGATATTAAGTTGGCTAAAGCCATAGATGCAAGACGTCCTCTAATGATTAAAATGACAATAAATAGCAAAGAACAGATCCATATAACAAAACCTTCATTCACCCAATTATTTAGCATTCTGTGTCACAGTGCAAACTTTACTAACTTTGAAAGAATTGAAGTTACTCAAGCTACATTCTTTTTTTTTTT